>JANSTS010010675.1:28700-43261 GCA_026546915.1 Sylvicola fuscatus
AAGAAAACATTTGAGATTGATAAATATTAAACGCTGGTCAATTAATTCAAAACAAATAAAAATTATTAAATACATACGATCACCGTCTTTGATCTTAACATGCTCATGCTTAATAGACGGTTAATAGCATCGCTCTAACATCAAAGGCTCAATATAAAAAATGAGTTAACATATAAAATTGAAAAAGGAATTGATTTGGGTCAAATAAACTTATAAGGTATTTTTGATTTTTATAAATCGAGCATAATTAACACATAAAATGTTAAGAATAGCCACGTGCCATCTTATATGAAAGTAATGATTACAAGAAAACTCAATAATTTTTTCACACATGAACTGAAAAAACTTAGCGAAACCCCACATAACAACATAAACGCACACGTTAAGCGCCTAGCAAGCTCTCATTTCACATTTCAAGACATAAATTCATTCTGGCTGTTCAAATATTTGAAAAGCTTGTACACATTAGTGCGGCACCTTCCATAAAAGCAGCGTCCACACCGATAGCCAGCATACAAGTCGGTAGTGTGACATGTCGATTTATACACTCGTACATGCTACTACTACACTGCATTTGTTCCATTTGTCATTGAAATGCATTCGCTTTGGCACCACCAGCGAAGAAAACCTCATAAACTACGGCGCTGTGAGTTGTAACACAATGAAGTCGATGAACGAGGCTAAAAGTGTTGTTTTTATTATAAATGTGCGATGTGATTTCCTTATCAATTAGCATTCATTTGGGTGGATAAGTAAATCCAAAAGAAAAGTACCACATTCGTTTGTTCCGACTTACAACTCTAATCCTGCAACTTTCTTTCTTGCATAGATTCTACTGAAGACAACACTCAAATAATGCAATTGAATCGGTCCGACTGAGACGACGACGACTAACTGATCGTTGAGAATTGTAGTAATTAAATTAGTTGGCTTGTAGCTGCAAGGCGCGTTAAAAGGTCTTCTTGACACACTCATTAAAACGCGAATAACACGAATAGGATTAGATCTTTTAATTAAATGGCAACACACTTCCTTAAATGGCAAACGATGTGTCTTCTAACGACGCGACGACGATCGTTTCTGCATTGTTTTATTAATGCCCTGTACCAAGTGTGCACATAGTTATAATAATCGATTTGTTTGTTTATTTATATGGAGTCTTAAGACGCTTTAAACGTGTTCGGCGCAACATCCACTTCTTCAGAGTTCAAGCATGTTTTTTATGTCTGAAATGCGCGGGCGAATGTCTTGTTACATTGGACATATGGGAAACCATCCTCCAAGATTGCGCATTTCAAATGGATTTGGCAGCAAACTTACTATACTTAAGTTTCATTCACAACCAGCACATCGTTGTTTTAACGACTTTGGCATATTTGTAAATTGTCTATTAAATTGTTAAGAAGTAATAAGAAATTCCTAAAATGTTTAAAATATGTTTAGCAGAAGACAAATGACTTGACAATTTAATGTGAAAAGACCGCTAATCAATGCTTTCCTCAAGTATTCTCATTCACGTAACACTCATCACCTTCTAAAAAACATAAGTTTCAAGCCGACCTTCTTTTCAATGTTGCCAACAAAATCGCATTTAATTGATTGATTTATTTGAGATTTTAATGGATATTCTAGCGGAATATATGGCATTCTCTAAGATACAAAAAAAAAATGCCCATTAAAAGCAAAGGCGGCTCGGAAAATCAGACGCTAAAAATAGTGGCATAAACGGAAATTTATGGATTTGGTGATTGCATTATGCTCACGCAGCATTATGCTTGACTTATAATGTATAGGAAATATGACAGCATCTTACTTCAGCATAATTCTATACTTTTGTGCTTTCACAATAATAAACGCGAGATGCCGCTAAAGCATATACCTCGCGATGCGGTACGACGTTTGTGGGTTAGAACAACAAATGCCAAGAGTGTGACTACACGGCAGTAGTCAACTTCTTCGCGGAGATAAGAAAAAAATGACACAAATGTCTAATTTTTGAGAGCTGACACTTGATGAAATGAACCGGATTAATGGACATTGAGACAATGACAAGCCAATGCATTGAACATGCTTAAAACATTTCAACACTAAGCAGGAAGTGTTGATTTTCCATAGAATCGAATAACACTTATGCAATAGACGAGACTTCTTAGGGTTTTTAGGTCAAATGAATATGAGGCGTTAAGTGGCCATGATGGTGATGTTAGTTATCATCATAAGTTTATTTCGAGGTTCTTTATTACCTGCGACTGACTACTGAAAGATTATGGGCGGCACTTATGGTATTATGCAAATGCAATCCGGACAAAAGCTTCTGATAATCAGACAAAAGCTTGATGCCGATCGTGGCGCTTTAATTAAGCAACATAAATGAGTTGCTGTAGACATATATTATAGTTAATTATAGGATTTTAGTTTGACTTTCGTAATTTTCTTTGAACTATGATTAGTATCTTTAATAAGATTATATCGCTGGATCAAGATTTAATTTTAAAATGAATTCGGGATTTAATGACGCATAAAATATACATTTGGCTCAGACAAATATTTATCATTTAATGTGTCAACATAAAATATAGTAAAACTTTTTTTGACACAGAAAACATGACTTTTTTTAAGAATGGTTGGCAGTTATTTTATATTGTATTAGAAATGTGGCAACTTCATTGAGATGTGTGACTAAAAAAATAATATAAGAAATGATAACAATGAAATATTCTTTCTCCAATAAAGACACAACAGAAAATCCAAGATAAATCATTCAAATCTCATTGTCTCATCAATGGAAATTATGCATTCACATGTTTTACCATAATTTTACACTCTCCAGATGAACGCGACGATAACTTTAATACCTCATCTGGCAGCATGGTAACGCCAAGATCTTGTTAAATGATCTTCGCAGCACAGACTTTGATTCAGTGCAGCGCGCAATGAAGCACATCAAAAGATTGCCTTCAGTGCTACTTGTGTGCGCACTGAATCACGTTTCCTCAATAATTACCTGAAGCCAACAGTAAGTACCAAATACTCACACATCGAAACACTTGGAAATTCATTCATAATTTTTCGCGCCTTCTTTTGTACTTCCACGATGCTTCTGCGCCGCGTGCATTGCTAATTAGTTAGTCGGCAATTAGTGTTAGTCGATCGTGCTACGTTGCAAGACAATCTAAATCGGCGTCATTAATTTAAGCCATATTTTCTTACATGCAGAAGTACTTCATCTACATGATGAATTAGGATTCTCATACCACCCGTCGCATCATCGTTCCTTTTCTATTTGCCATATTCCTTAATATATGTGCAGTGTGCACACGCCAATCGCATGTTTGGCTTGCTTGTTGTTATTATTTCCACGCCGACACGACACGTTTTTATGCGAAATGTATGTAAATTATGCTCGGCGCTCATGCAGACTTATATTGAATGCAAAACGCGCCATTTCCTTTATAAAAAGCCGGCAAACTTGACATCTAACCACCGATGTGACTCACCAATGGCATATTGTTTTGGTTTACTACAGCCAAATATTATAAAGTCGTCGTTGTTCAATGTTTTCGTTGTTGGACTTTGAGGCACGTACAACATTTTTCGGTGTAACAGTCAATGAATCAATTTTTAAGAAAACAAATCAATATGACTTATTCTTTTGGTATTTATAATTGCAGTTCATTTCGAGTGGGAGTGTCTTTGTAAAGTCATTTTCTGTTTTAAGATTTGAATGAACTGGGCTGATTTATTGTTGCAAATTGTAGTTTTAATTTCTAAGCAATAGCACAAATTTTGTCCTATCGATGGGGCAAGTCGGTAACCACTCCCATTTTTTTGTCAACTTTTTTCTCACGAGGCAAACAGTGACATCATTTCAATTAAAACGTAAAATTCAGAGAAAAGATAAAGCAAACAGATAAGTAAACTAAAATAAATTGCATTTTTTAGCATTGACATTTCCTTGCAATAACGAGCCATCCGTCTTCGGATGGTGCGATAAAGCAAATAACGATGACAAAAAAAAAATTAATCCACTTAATGAAGCCGCTAACTGGCAACAATCTTAGACCACAGTCAAACGAGATCCGCTCACAAGATGTTACAAAATCACCACAAATTGGTCGAGAAAAGCAAACAAGGCTCAAATTACTTGAGAGGATTAAGAGGCACACGCAGTTCTCAAGATTGCGTTTTTTATTGAATGCATTCATCTGAATGATTGATTTCAATCATGGACAACTCAAATACACTTGTGATACAACATTGCATGCCAGCTGGCTGGCTTTTCGATGCGTGTGTGCCTTAACCCAAATTTTGAAACTGACAACCAATTGGACTTGCGCGCGGATCTTGCTTTCCGATCGAATCATGTGTGTAAACGATATGTTTGTGCTTATGGCACAACACTTTTGAAATCATTGAATAGCTTGTAATTCAATCGCAATGTACCTAATACATTAAATAATTATTTAATTTGTTTCTTCACTAATTTATGTGCTGTGCACACAAACATATGATTTGTTGGATTAATTCAATGGCATGCCAATATCCGCGTTTGTTACTTCCTTAAACATAATGAAGAATAGGATGTTGGTGAAAACATAACTGTCACTGTAAATTTACTAAACAATTTCAAACTGTTTGAAATTAACACCGAAAGGACGCAGCGCCATGATGAATGTGTAGTCTACCAAAACATGAGATTTACATTAGATTCCGCGTGTCCACAAGCCGTGTGGCACCTTCGTCCAGCAAAAAACATGTAGAAAGTCATAAGAATGGCAGTGCACCGCGCCGCGTCGAGCTCTATTTCGGAGAAATTCACAAGTTTCCGCAGCGCACAAATCAATAATGAACAGATAAATCAATCGCCAATAATCAGCGTTGATTAATAAACCCGCGATTGAATGCAGGCATATTATTGCGGTGCAAATAAAACGCGGCGGGTGATTTCAATTTCAAGTCTCAGCGAAGTTATGCGCGGCCACCGGCTCGTGTCTCTCACTCATGCACTACGTGTTATTTAGTGGCGGACAACATGTTCTGGAGAGGAATGAGGATAAGCGTATGGAGTCACACATCTATAACATGTTGTTATGTTATATTGACCGGAGAAATGGAAATTGTGACTGGAGAAGCTTTGCACATACAAAAACGAAGACGCAACGTAAATGCGGCATGTGCATCGATATTTCATCTAGATTGGAAAATCGTGAACGCATGTAATCCACTGATTTCTAGTGCGACACGGAATTTCCCCTTTGGCACGGAATTGAGTGTGAAATTTTGATGTTGCGGTGGCCGCCCAAAAGATTTAATGGGTGGCGGCACATTGTTACAATGAAAATTAAGTGGTAATAATGTCTTCATTTGAGTGGCACTTGGCACGCCTTTTGCGAAAACAATGAACGTCGGCTAATTTGACATAGTTTTCTTAATTCAGTCTTGGACACTTAAAAAGAATATCTTTAAGACTGCCATTAACATACACTTACATTCAAAATTTAGAAAACTATAAAGAAAAATTGAAATCATTCAAGTTTTTCTGGAAAACTTCATCACAAAAAATTCAATAAAAAATAAATTAAATAAATAAAACAACTACGTCGCTATTGTGCGTGTTAATCACCGCTAAACAATCAACACACGTCCATCAATACGAATTAGAATATCAAAACATTCAGTGTCTGCTTAATATCCGTTGCAAAACCGAGTAATTCACACGATTTCGCTGAATGAGTGAATAAATTATGCAAAAATACCACACATTTTCATTAAAACTAGCACGCTCAACATAAATTAGCTCTGTGAGTGCTCAAAGACAATTGAACGCTCGCAAGTTCAGTGTTACTATATGGTATGCAAATAAGTTTAAGTATAGTTTTCATCAGAAAAGATTCAGTCAGCTTCAATTAGGAAAAGCCTCTCCATTTCAATGCGTGATTCCAAATTGACGTGCAGGTATGGGTTGCCCATACGTCATATGTGTAGCAGATACTTTCCTCGTCGATCGCAATTTTCTCACACTTGCAGTCGCTGCGTGCCGCTAAGCCATCAATGGGAAAGGGCAATTAAATTAAGTTTCAATCATATGTGGTTGGCATTTACATTTTGAGTCTTTAAACTTTCTTACTATCTTACTAATTTTTCGACAAGTCTGTTCAATCAAAAAATGATTTAATTGAAACATTTATTAGAAATGGAATTGAAAGATAATTTCATTGCTAAAAATTGTCAGTAAAAACGTTTTTTAATCTTCGCAGAAACAATTTTTAGTTCAAAAACTAAAACATTCAGTAAAGAATTTAATGAAAATTCCCACGATATCTTAATCAGATAAAACAAATTCATAAATATTCATTATAAAAGCACCCAAAAAAAGAAAGCCAATCTCAAACAATGATAAGTCAATCTTCAGTAAAAGCCCTTAATGCTTTCAACAGCTGTCTTCAGCCCTTCTTCCGGCATAGAAACAAAGTACCCTTCAAACGTTCAGTCTCATTTATGCAAATGCGGACGGCTGTTGGACTATTCATTTTGGTATATTTAGACGAGGAAAACGAAAATGGAAAAACAAATGCTTGAAAAATCATGGCAGAGCTATTTTGTAATTAGAAAAACAAATCATTTTGGCGGTTAGCTGTTACAAGTTATAACACGCGGAGATAACATCACCATTCATCAACGCAAGTCGCAAGCTGCCCTGCTGGCTGGTTTATCGGTTACAATTGGAAAACATGAAGCGGCGGCGTCAAACTTGCAATTAAGCGTCGCGTCGGCAATTGATTGTTTTTGTTTACTTTCGACTGATTGTTGTGTTTGAAATGCGTGTCTTCACAAGTGCATTGAGATGTAAGTGGCACGCATTATTTGAAAACTGTTAATTCAATGCTATTTTATTAATGTTAAGCTCCCTTATTTGCGATTTTTTGTTATTTAAATAAGGAGCTTTCTTAAAGCTTCTGTACGATGTAATTTATTTAGCGAATACTATTAGAGAAAGAAATATAAAAACAAATATTTATGCACAAAAAGGAGCAAAACTTCTATTAAAGATTTTGTCACCATGATAATCGAGTTCAAAGACTTCACCTTACTTTAAATTAAGTTTACTTACGTTAAATGCCAACGAAGATGACCATTAAAGATGGCCGAATACTCAATTGATATAATCTGTAATTACAAAAAAAAAAAAAAAAATTAGTTCTATTTGTAATAATATTCTCAAAAATGATTTTATGATTTCGAACATTGAGAAAACGATCCTTAAATAAATATAACAAAATCTCTAATATAACTTTCCATTAAAAAAACAGCACTTAAACTGCTGGTTTTAAGATTATTGTTTGTTCTTCTCATAAATATATTAACTTTCAATTTCATTGCATACAATTCATATATTCAGACATATTTCCTTATACATACATATGTTGATATATTCTTCACATGAATGCGCTAAATATAAATTTAAGAAGTAATTCTTATTATGGAAATATGATATATAAGCATACAATGCGACGCTAAACGCTTGGTTTTTAAGTTAAAATGCAACAAAGTCTTAGGCCGCCCTAATGCACATCAAAGCCCTCATAAACATATACGCATTTCAATAACACAGCAAAGAACAATAACAACCTCAGCGGCTGTTTAAAAGTAAACAATGCTAGAAACCAAATCTGGTCCACCAAACAACAGACAATCTTATAAAATGGTAACTAATGCGGTTGTGACCCAGTTCGGTGCCTCCTTACCATATGCCCATGTGAATAGATGTGCTTTTACTCCATATTAGAACTTTAAGCATATTCACAGCTTGCGGCGGCTGCGCTCACACCACTCCCTTCGGCACCTTGAGACGAGCAGCGCCGAAACGTAATATCCCTTGGTATTAAAGTGCACTTAACATAATAAATTGTATGTTATGAAATGCAAACCGGACGGACGTTAATTTGAATAAATGCATTAATACGATATGTTATGGTGGTTATGGTGCGGTTAGGAGCAACTGAAGCTGCCATACAGCGCGCGACTACCACATGGACTTATGCTAAATACCAAACGCGACAACGTGAAGGCATTTGCAAGCCATCTGGTATGTGCTCGTTATTTTCCAAAAATACGAAATAGATAGAAGTGAAAACAAATAGCATTCAGCATTCGATATAATAATAATATGCTTTTATGCATTGCAGTTGAATGCATATAAGATGGCTTTTCAATGCGATATGTGGCGATTTCCACACACAAAATGCACATTGGCAGTACGTAAAGATTCAGAACGTGCGTCGATTTATGTTGCACACGATTGTGCGCAGCATATTTCTGGTTAAATAAAGTCGAAAACGGTGCGTTTTGTATGCTCGTAGAAAGTTGGGAGTAAATAAAAATGTATGCTTGATTCAATTACATAGAAAAAGTGTGCGCCGACTTTTTGAATAAATGTTGCATGTAAGTGCTGATAAAAGTTATGTGCTGACATATCTAAACATGCAACACTGCGAAAATATGCAGAATTGCATGTGATTGAATCACGCATGCGAGTGTGTGCGAAAAAATATAAAACAGATGCATTTGTCTCAAATCAAGTTCATAAATCTTGTTTACAAAACAAAGGACTTTTCACTCTTAATATAACAGGAAAACAAAAAGTCAATCAATTTTTTTTGTTTAAAATTTATACAGAAATACAATTTTTAAAGAAACAATAAGAATTAAAGTAAATCTCTTAATACCATAAAGGGTTTAACTTGACTTTAAAAAAATGATTTCTCTCGCGTCCAGCGTCCAAAAAGTTCCCACGACCCAACTCAACAAAAGTTTAACCTCAGCAAATAAATTGAGTCGTTATATATTACAAATTGGTAAAAGAAAATTGAAAATTAGAGGAAAAACTTTGCATATTGTTGGTAGTCGGCGTCACGTCGATTTCCAGCACCAGTAAAAAATGACAAACGTCCATCGGGTCACACAATAAGCAAATGACTACTGCCGCTTAACAATCTATCTATAAGATGCATTTAATCACAAAACAGTATGGCCTGGCGTCTTTGGTGAAACTATGAGCACACAGCAGAAGAAATATGAAATTCAATGTGAGAATTATGGCGTGTTAGCCCAAAGGTATACATGGATCGAGTCCTATTACCAATAACGGATATGTTGTTGACTTCCATTTAAGCGAGTGTGAACTATATGAGCACGCGGGCACATGCGCGACACGACTTTGTCTTAACATGGGGTCCGAAAGATAAATAAATGCAATATCAGTTGGCCTGATAGGAAGATGAATTGTTTTACGGTTGACCTCAGGCATTTAAGGCCACGGCAGTGTGGTAGACAAATTTCCCTTTTATGTATTTTCCTTTCCATTTAAGCTCTACCGAATTAACACAAACTTTTTAAAATCCTAACGCTTTAATTTTCATCCCAAAATAAACATAAAAAAAATGACGTGTACATGTGAGCAAGTTGTAAGGAAATTCCAAGAGTCATATACGAGCACGTTCATTTATTTTCAGATACCGACACTTTGGAGTCCATCCGTTTAGTTACACATGATCGAACTCAAAAGTCGGTCGATCAATAAAACATTTTAAATGATTAGAAAATGATAGAAATGAACGCAAAATGCAATCGCGTCGCTGCAGTAGTAAAATATTAAAGAAGCCTTCTGGGTATTTTCAACTAATCTGTGAGAGAATACACGTGCATATGTTATATGTTGTGTGCGATGCAAATTGAATGCAATGTGAACTGTGAGCACAGCGAAATTGAATTCCAGACATTTTGAAATATTTATAGCCCCCGCACTAATGTAAAATTGACTTTCTTTCCTTTACTGAATGCAAGGCGATGGAGAAGATGGATAAAGTTCAATCAATAACAAATACATTGTATAGTTGCATTATTTGCAGTATTTCAATTTATATTGATACGATTTATCATGGATTATTAAATTAAAATTATAAACGTGTGTCAAGTGTCTCAACTTTGTAGAGACATAAAGGGCAAAGGGTATGCACCCTTTTCGATTAAATGCAGAATTTATGTACTATAACAATGAATATTTCAGTTAATTAACAATTCACCCTTAAATTCTATGCAAATGCAACCAATAGAATAAAGTGGATGACGCATTGGTAAACAAGAACTTACAATAATTTGTCTGCAGAAAAAAGGGGTTTCATGCATCAAAACTGCCACAACATCGGAAATCATATTTCAAGGTGACTGCACATTTCAATTAACGGCGCAATAATGTTGATGCGACATGAATACAATGAACAATTAGAAATTGATGTGAAAATGCTCAACATTAACAATCATGTTATTTTTGCTTCATTTTCAATTTTCACGGTACAGAAACTATCTTGTCTTACTTGGCAGTTATAGCCATTGTTGAACTCGAAGTCTCATCTTTCTTAATGATGTCATTACCACCTTTTTCTTTGGTAGAAATAGATTTAAAAAGTGTACAACTTAACTTTAGAAACGAAAACAATACTCTAAGGTGATGTGATAAACAGTAAATCAGGTTAGGATGGAAGTGTTGCATTTAATTCAAGAAAAAGAAAAATTGTTGTACCATTAAACTGTTGGACTGGACCAACAGTTTGAGCTGCATAAAACGCCTGCAGGGACTGCATTCAAGGAACTAGCATAATTTTCCAATCAAGACATTCATCTCTTCACTGACCGCAGCTGCCAATATGCTGCGGGTATATTGTCATGGTGCATATTATTTCAATAAGCGCACAACATCAGTATGCTGTATGGATTTACCTGCAAACGGCATGCAACTATTTAAATGACTATTATGGAGAACCAGGTTGACATGTTGACCTAATAAAATGCTTTCTCCAAATAATTTGATTATCGGAAGAATCCGTAGCTGCTACAGGGAATTGAGACGCGAACGCGATAAACTCTCACGTTACGTAGCTGCGAGACATCTAACTACTTTACATTTGATACGTATAAGATGCCGCTTCAGCATTTCATCCCAATTAGACTGGGTGAATTATTTACACGCGGAATTGAATCAAACGAACGATGTGTGAATATTTTGAAGAAACTATATATGGGAACAACTATCCGAAATGTGAGTTTATTGGTGAAACCATGGAACGAGACGTTTGAAAGGGCCATTAAGATAAAGGTCACATAATTCTAATTCAATGAGAATAATATGCAGAAATTTATGCATCCATAAATCGTGTGTGTAAATTGGAAAAGTCTCAACAGAATGATGCTATTTAAGTGCATAAATATTGCAGGAAAATTGTGTCAAATGCTAATGAGGCACGTGTAAATAATTACACACCTTAATGTCATAATTGTTTGTTCAAAATAATAAATTTTATGGAAATTTGTAAGACTCTGAAACTAACGATTCATATAAAGATTGAAAAAAATAATTGAAACTGACATAAGAAATAAAAAGTTTTTGAACCTATTGATAATAATAGCATAAAAACGCATATACGATGCACTTAAAATAAGGGAAGCGACATTCCGTTTGCTTCATAAAGCGTTGCATTCTGGAACTATGCGCCATAGCCCAGGAATAGCATCCCATAAAGAGCAAACTTCTTTGTGCAAAATAGCATACACATAAGTACATTCCCTTTTCATTCTAATAGATTGGCTTTAAACCATAAGGCGCAGTGGCACATAAAACTGCGTCCGCATGCATGCGACACTTTTATCTTCTTTACGACGCGCACAAAATAAGCGGGGAGTAAGTCAGTAATCTAAATTTAGTCTTGTGTGAGCGACGGCCGTTTCTCTGTATATACATATAAGTATGTCCATTATGTACTTTAATATATTTCGTATATTAATGGAATTTGGTGAAGGGAAATTACATGGAACAGCAACTTTATAGCAGAGAAGTTTATGGGTACGCCACTTTGTGCGATAAAATGTCGTACACAAATTATGCACCGATCATTGGTATAGTTGAAAAATCTGCAACTACCTATGTTGCCCTTTCCAGTTTCCTCTAGTTACACCAAACCAAACATATTCACATATTCAGGTTAATTCTGTCATCTGATTAGCGTGGATCCATTTGCAATGCGGCGGAGACTTTAATGGATGCAATTTGTTTCGCTTATCATTGAATTTTTATCGCCACGGCTTTCCATCAAAACGATGTGTTGCAGTTGCAATTAACTTTCTTGTCAACTTGTTGCATGAAATAATTATAGTCGCGCCGCGGATTTATGGTCACTTGTGCCCAAAACTGCTAACATGTTATTATCGGCTGGGTCTTGTTTTATGATGTCCGTTTGTGTATTTGTTTAACAACGAGTACATACAATTTGTGCACACTGAAAGTATAATTAAACGCATTGAAGACGTGACGACGAGTGCGGCTTACCGTCTCCATTCATGAATCACGATTACCATTGCAGTCAGCAGGGTAAACACGCGTGGGTTGCGTTTAATTAAAGCATGTTAACCGCTTAATTTGAATAAATGTGTGTGTCGTGTGTGAGTGTTATGCAATTGTGGGTCTGGATGTAATTGCCAATAAGTCGAAGAGACATTTATGCGGAGAACATAAATGTCACCGTTTAATGATGTTATCAATTCCATTATTGGGTGGATACAGTTGTTGTCATACAATTTAATAAATAATTGCATATTGCATGAATGTCATGGGATTTATTGCCGTAAGCATGAAATAAGAGTTTATTGATACAATACCAGTACAAGAGCATAAAAGATTCGTCTAAAAGAAATTGGGTTGATTAGGATTTTAGACAAAATCCATCAAAAGTAATTGAAAACAAAGACTGTCGAGCACCATATGTGCTGCCAGACGGAAAATAACACATTCTCTCAATTAAGTTTGAGACAATAAAAGCAAATGCTCCCACAAACAAATTCTGCAGCAAACAAAATCGCGATGATCACATACGTAAAAAAAAAACTTCAACTGGTTCCACCACGCATGGATGAATGCGGTTGGATTACAAATTGGCAATAGCGGAAATTAATTGCCTTTGTTTATGTGGCCGCTATTTACTTTTTTCTTGAACAGTCTTGTAAAGACAATTTTCGCCAAACAAACGTGTTTACAAACCGCTGAGATGAAAATAAGTCTGACCACATCCGAGAATTAAAAGTCAGATTCACCTCATCTCATTATTGGTATTGAAAAAGAGCAAACTACATATGTGTAACAAGAAGCAAGGTGATTTGGCCAAATCTTCTTCGTAACCAGTTTCGCTTAACGACATTTTTACGCAAGTTATTTGGTCAAATTCTTCGGACAACAAATATCAATAAACGCAGTCAAGTGTATGTAAATGAGCATTTCTATCACATATGTGAATATCTCACCATTTACCTCGCTAGTTTATGGGCACACGCACTAAAGTTGTTCAACCTCGTGACATGAACGGAATGCTAAAACAAGAGTTTGGCCTTGAAAGCTTCGAATATATTTAACTTTCATTTAGTAGTGAAACGAGTGAAACATTTAAATTGGCAATTTGGGGATCATTTTAGTACTTAACGAACATACTCAAGTTGTGATGTATGTAGAACATAACTGCCAATAAATCAATACAAACGATTGTAATTAATAACTCAAAGAGCACACTCAACTTGATGTATTCCACACTTTTCATATAAAAACACTTGATTCACGTGGCTTTTAGAAAACATTTATTGTAACGAATTCGTCACGAACCGCTGCTATCTAATCGAACAATCTTTCGATTGTGCCATCATGCTGTGCGAATCTTAGGTCCGCATAAATACCGGCACATTCAATTGAAATCCATGTTCGCAAGTACTCTATTGAATAGGATCTACATTGTCCTAAAAGCTTGCCGCAAGAACAAAAAAGAAGCATAATATGTCCCACATTTTACCAATTATTTTCCACATATGTAATTGGTGTTTTAAATGCTTTTTAAATAGATACAGTAGAAATTCTTGTCACGCCGAATAAGTGTCGATGATATTCGCAAAGTTCCCATCGTGACCGCATTTACACTTTCACCGCGAGTCAGACTCCCGTCACTTTGTGCGTCCAGCGCAATTACAAACGCGGCACGCCAAAATGCCGCACCAACCATATATACAATACAATATTTGGTCTGAATGATATGCTGAAAACATAATTGTATGCTTGCCGGTCTGTGGCTAGAAGAAGGAATCAACTTTGAAAAATGCTTACTGCAAAATATGACGCCTGCCAAAGCTAAATGCTGCCTTAAAGCTTCAAAACGATACCAATTTTATAGCCGTTTTCGCGCTCGTGTACCCGCACTTTTACGACGCTTTTATGTTTAATTCGCATAATTTAATGTTTATATGTATGTACTGTGCCGTTTTCATGTTAAAAGCCACTGCCATTAGATCGGGCATTGTTGCCAATTACTTTTAATGGCTCACTATTTACATTAATTTCCGTACAGCAAATAAATTGGTAATCATTTTTTCGCTAAAAATGTCACTGCATTTAAAATGATTGGAATTAGCATATAAATTGGAAACTTGAGAGCATAAACCACGGTTTACTTGTTTTGTATATGAAGTGGAAATTA
>JANSTS010010686.1:0-17250 GCA_026546915.1 Sylvicola fuscatus
CACCCCCCCCCCCACCCCCATCGGCCCACCCACAAGCCGCCCTACTCGCCCTCGCTCTATTTGCTCATAAATAACCGCTAACAGTATATGAACGGGTACAACAATCTAAACAGTCACTTCGTATACGATAAAACAATTCGGACGTGGCAAGTGAAAGTGTTTTATTTTACATATCAGAATGGAATGGAGCAGCCAGAAGCCATAGCCCGCGACGCCCCCCGCCAACCCCATGGTCCCACTCACACATTGGAGAATGGTCGCAACTTAGCGGCTAAACCAGCCGAAGCGGCGCAGCGCAGCGCTGCAGGCCAATGCGCTCGAATTACGCGAATTATGTGTACAAGTGCTCGCCATTGTTGCGTGATTTACGCGCATTTGCCGTACTATTTATGTGTATGCTTTCCGCGGCTGTTGCTGACACAGCCGCGCCGTCTGCTAATTAAATGCATCAGATATCGCCAAATAGAATGTGATTCGAACAAGTTTCCCTGTATACGATTAGCGACAGTCTTGCATACATTTGACGCGCGTCGCGGCGTCTTCGCATAAGTGTCAACATCAAAATCATCGTCATGCGATCAAATGTGTGCGTTCAATTTACGCGCTAATGTTATACAGTTATGAGTGGCACCGCCGCTTTTCTTCTTATCGCATCTCATCACCCTTAGAATATGTGCCACACATATACATATATTAATATGAATTGACATAATTCGAATCGCATTCCAGCTCAATTGAATTGAAAGAACATCAAGCGATAAAACCGTAAATATATTACCGGGAATCTTATTTATGGTCTTTCTTAGCGTCGCATGGCTGGGAAATGTCGAAGATAAAATGCGATTACGATTTGTTGCGGTGCCAATTCGATGGGATTCGATAAAATTTATTCTGTACTGTCTGGTGATAATTGATAAATGGCCGCGTGGTGTGGGAAACTGCTTGGCTCTGACTTCAAGGATATTAAATTATGTAGATCTTAACGAATAATAAGGGTAAGTCAGTACACAAGGTCGTTTAGTGAATTGTTATTGATCATCACTGGCTGCTAAAAATTCCGAATCTAGAAATTATATTCCCATAAATAGATTCTCTAAGTAATAGGATATTTGGGGATAAGTTTCATCATCAAATCACTTTATCCTGTTATCCGTCTTATGTGACAAACAATTCAAAGTTCTGACGATGCAGAAACTTGTTTTGACACTTCCTGCTGCAAATCCTTGCTTCATGGTCAATTTCCTGTATCAGTCTTATAGCTTCAGGACTTCAGGACTTCACTTATTCATAATGTTTTGGGTACCGGCAAATTAAACAAAATGGAATGTACCCAACAACGAGTTTCAAGTTACCACTTGATTAGATAATGGATTTTTGAACGTAAGAGAATCCCGTCCTACGAAGAATTTTCCACACCGAATTTTCCATTCCGATTTCGTTCAAAGCATTTTCATACAAAATTCATGTTATCGAGGTAATCGTATATGTGAAACAAACTGGAGACAGAATCATATTTTCTTAAAATTTAATTCTTCTCAAGAAATTTCATAATGTTAAGATTTTTGTCAATTTTGGTGAATGAATTCATTTTTGGCAAATTGCCTTTGCAATATATTATTACCACATGCATCATGACTCATTAAGTTTTTTTTTTCCAATATGGCAACGAATTCACTACAAGATTTTATTAATGTTCAACCTTCTTGGAAAGCACTTAATCAACTTTAACGGTGGCCTGATGCCTAAAGCCGGTATATAAATGGCATCCGCCTGAAAATGATTATGAACCATTTCGGTAGTATAACGAGAAAACGTGACTAAATTAGTCACTGGTGGGCGTCGCGACGCTAGATTGAAACCGAATATATGTTGACACTTTGCGCAAATTTTCGTATTCTGCTCGCGGAGAATCATTAATTTCGTGTAACAAGTGTCTCATAGATTTTCAGTGCTGGAAAACTGCCTACAACGTTTGGCCATGGATCCTCCATGTATTCAGAGTTTCCGACCGGATATTGATTTAGCAAATTTTTATTGAAATTTTTTATTTCGATTTAGCAAATATGAAGGCGATGATGGAATTGAGTAATAACAATTTCTCTTAAGATTTTCACATTTGTCTTACAAATTAGTAGACACAAGCACAAGAAGGAATACAAATGCGAGTTTTATTGTTTCGCTCTGTTTATCTAAAGTGGAAATTTGTTCAACGACAAACTTTTAAATGATTTTCTCCTCGCATCTCGTCGCTATTCCGACAAGTGAAGTTTCTTTAATCTGTATATTCTCATTCAAGATGTAATGAAACGAACAAAAAACAAAAACCCTCTATAACAACACAGCAAATAAAGTGTTGAAACAAAAGAAATAAACAGGCAGCAGCAATCGTAAATAGTCAATAACAGTAACAGGGTCGTTATACCCAATCGAAGACGCCTGTTTCTTCCTAACAGTCGTAATTAGTGTACCGTCTTTGCATCTTCTCGCCGGCAAAGGAACGAGGAAGCGATGGGCGGACGGATTGCGTTTGGCAATCGCATTACCAGCGTCCATAATTAATGACTGATGAGCTGATGGTCTTAGATAAATTGTCAGTTGCCGATATCTGACATGTTTAGTGCAATGCCTTATGTATGTGCGTTTATCTTGAGCAGTGGCACGCTGCTACTTCCTCAAAACGCGCCTTCATAAATATATGATTACACCAGACTATGCGGAATAAATTTAGGTGGATGAATCGATCCGTCTGAAGCGGTCACCACCCCCGCTTGAGCATCCACCAATCCTACCGAAGCCATTCATTTTCCCTACATAAAGATCGCTGGAAGAGTTCATCTTATAAACAATTCATGGAATTGGTTATTCATAGATGTTTGCGGATGCAACAACCCCCTAGAATGGTGCAAGAAGCTGTACACTATTCATCATTGGCGCACAAAACAGGGGAGCCAATACGTACATCGGTGCCGCTCCAGGAATCCCAGATCCGCAATAAATTCTTAAATAAAGTCCCACTAATTTCTTAATTTATGTATCTGTATCACCAGTCGTGAACCCTGAAAACACTTCTGCATGCATTTCAATCTTCCACTGTCGTCAGAAACTTCCTACAATATCTTTGTCTCGTTTCAACATTTCCCAATTCAACGGAATAATGAACATTTGCCGCTGAATTGGTGCTCAGGGGGTGGTTTTCTACCCACCCCTCAATCCCTACAGACTTTTTGTGTGCACTACCCATCGACCATTCGATATTGTCTGTACATTCAATACGAGACGGTCGCATCGTTGGATTTAATGGAAAACGAAAACACACACACACACACACACACACACACACACGCCCATGTTCAATCCAACCAAGGAGTGGGAGGCTGCCCTCCTCACCCACAATACGACAAACAAATAAATGGAAGAGCGTAGAGGATAATGCATAAACACCAATCTTTGGGTCGGATGCCATGGGACGTCATCCTTGAAAATTGACGTATATTTTACACTCCATTGATACTTTTGTGGAGTTTCTCCCTTTGTATTGTGTTGCGCCAGGCAGCCATTGTCGGTGCTCCTCACGATGGCATTCAAGTGTATTGAAGGCAGACAAGTCATCAAAGCAAGTCCTGTGCTGTTGCGATTACGGGGATCCCTTCATCATGATTTCTGCATTACATTTTTGTGTAAAATTTCCAAAGGCTCACATAACGATGGCAAGGATAACTACACGGGCGATTGTATTGCCGTGAGATTGTGTGTCTGTGTGTGTGTGTGTGTGCGTGTAGGGAACGAACTTCGATTGAAGTTCAAGAGTACGAGTATGTGCCACCCCTTGATATTCCATGCAGTTTGCGCTCTGGTTAAGGTTTATTACAAACTGGCGTGCGCATGCAATTCCTCCCCTATCTCATATTTCGGCCCATCCGATATGGTGAGACATATACAATACAGGGTGTTTTTATTTTTAATGATATTTAAATTATATTCTTCAATTTAATAAAAGAAGAAATGCACTTAAACCTCCCTTGCTATTAAGGCCTTTAACAGGATTTGGAAAACAAAATAACATTTCAAATTCCAGTTACAGTCAATTCGATTTAACTCAAAACAAAAAAAAAATCGTAAACATATTATTACAAATTATTGACATGCTCCTATTAATTAACATAACCACCCAGTACGATTGAAAATGAATTTCTGTACGTCTAAGAATTAGGGTGGCTGAAGCAAATAAACAGTAAAAGACAAAAGAAAACGCCAACCAACATGCTTAAAAAGGTGGGTAGGCGCTGAAAAGAATACCAACTTATTAGATAAACCCGATAAATGATTATAAAAGCGTACAAATGATTTGTAGCGTTGTGGGGAAGCAGTCGAAGTGCCATGCCGTTACTCCTGTCACATCGCATCGTCTCACCACACCATTCGGCTTTCCTAGTGATTCGGGTGTACTCGTCTTTGTCTCGTCACACGCTCTCATCCCATTTTAATGACGGTAATTACTTTTTGAAAGTGTAGAGGTGCTTATGATAAATTGCGCACGTTTTTTGAATCATTTCTTTTCAGTTTTGTAAATTACATCTGCGATTGTCTCAACGTCTATATTTCTTTGTTTTTTTTTCCCCCTGAAGAATGCACATACGCGGATGAAATATTAACGGAACTGAAGGTGGAAAAATTTTGCACGTTTTCCAATTAACGACGATTGGTTGCTAGGCTGCCCCAGGGAAAATAATCAAATTTGTTCAGTTGTAACGTTTTGATTATAAGAATGTCTATAGAGCAGACATTGACTTTAGATAAGAAAAATTTGATTTTGATACTAATCGCATTCTTCAGGGAAACTGACCAAATCGCATAATTAATTTACCTTTGAAAATGATTGATGGTTAAACGCAAAAATTAATAATTCAGCCTAGGGGTCGTTTATCAGTGGTTAACACTTTTTCGCCCACATATTAGCATACATGCAAATTAAAATATACATTTTGGTTGGGTGAGGCCTAAGGGTATATGAAACCAATGCCTGTAACTTAAGAAAGGAGCGGCTTTTTCAATTTGAATTTAAAATGTGTATATTTATTGAAATCTCAGATAAAATTTTATTGACCTTTACTAAAAATAGACAACGAGGATGGTTTAGCATCAACAAACAATGTGTCAAATTAAAGCGTAAATAATCGAGTAAACTCAAGGGAAATCTGAATAAGATATAAGAATTGCCGGGCCCAATTTACTTAATGAAATACCAGACAAAGTAAGATACAATACACGGTGATAAATGAGGTCCTGTACAGACAAAGCGTCGCGTCAGCTCACGAATACAACTTAAATTGCAATCACGCCTTTTTCATTGTTATATCTAGTCACCGGCTGTTTCGTACAGCAATTTGCCGTCGGCACAATGTTGGCTTCAAAACAGAATAGTGTTTGCCGTCTGGTCTGTGGGCTGGCACGAAGTATGACTGCATAAATATGTTACATATTTAGTTTTGATGATAAACAAAATTAAAAATTGGAAGGTTCATTTATATGATAATATTTGAGTAAAACGAGTAAGTTTTCCAAACTTGGCATAGTTTATGTTTGTACAATCTCTCTGGGTTGGCTCCACCAACGACAGTCAATAAAAACGTTTTTGTAGCCCGACTCTTGTGGTTTCAACAGAATAATTAATAATTTATACGTTAAAATATACTAACAAGCCAACATCTAGAAAAGATACAAAGCAAAGAAGAGAAAGTTGAACTTTAAAGTGTACAACAAATTTCAAATACAAAAATTCAAATGCGTTTTTTTTTTTTAAATATATAAAAAGTGAGATAAATATTTATTATCTCTAAAACAGTTTTTGTCAACATGTCAAGGTCACAAAAAGGTAGCTCACTGCTCAAGGTTTAATAAATGCGGTTTTTCTATCACTTAAAATTATTTCTTGTATTTAATCGCAGGTCTTGATGAGACCCAAATGTTTTTTTTTTTGCAAAACGACAATTAGCAACCCTTAGTGAGCAAATTTTGCTTCCCCATATCCATTACACTTGTAATTGGATACAACAGACAGATGCAATTACAAAAGGCTAAACAAATGTAAGGATATTAAAGCGACAACTTGACCTTGAGAGTCTATACCCATCAGTCATATCGGACTTTTTGTTTTCCAAAATATGATATGGGGTAGTAATAAAATGTACTCTAGTTATCCGATATTTTTTAACAAAAAATCTATTTATGAAGAAATACGTTTTGACACCTCCTGAACCCAAAAAAAAAATGTGGTGGAAAAAATGTCTGTGCACCTAGTAAGACAAACATTTTTATAAAAATATGTCAAGGTCATTAACCTTACTTTTCAAGGTCAAAAACTGATTGGTTTTTGCTATCTTTTGAACCGTTAACTTTACAGCAATTATTTCTGCTACATTATTGTAGGCGTTAATGCGACCAACAACTTTTCTCAACATGTCAAGGTCAACAAAAAAAATCCTTTAATGTCAAAAAACGATTTTTGTTATATAGAAGAGGAATTTTGTTTTAACTCTGCTGAAGGACACAGGTAGGTGTTGTACGTATATAAACTATTGCATTGACCCTCCGTGCCGCGTGATTTTTGGAAAACAAACGCTTACCACATTTAATCATTTGGCTGGCAATGACATGGATGGAAAATGTTGCGCTTTTCACTATTAGATGAAATATGCTGTTCGTCATTTTTCGCCCCTGTGGCTGGCATTAGCTGATAATTAAATTCGCTATCGTTGTATTACCGTTTCAATTTGCATGAAACACGCGATTCGACTAGTGTTCAGCAAACTGTTAACCGCGAACAAACTCTCGCGATTCACCACCCACGCAATTTCACATAGCGAATTTCACATTGCCAGCCGAAGCATTTGCATGTTTGCTTTTGACTCAAGCGAAGCGTTCGTTCTATAATTGTTCGTGATTTTCTGGGCAATTCGCGCATTGTTTCAATGATTCGTAGAATTGCAGGTATCAAGTATTATTATTTACCACAGCTTAATACAGATTCAATTATTGATTCAGCATCGAAAACTGTTCTTAAATTAAACTTTAAATATTGTTCAAGGTTAAAACTTAAACGAAAGCGAATAAAATTTAAATTGTTGAATGATTAAAAGAAAGTTTGCCTTTGACTTGGATTTATTGTGCTTAAAGATGAGCAAATAATACAATTAAACACCATTTTCTCTCAGTTTTTTTGGAATTGGATATTAAATCGCTAATATATTGAAACCTCCCAACCTGCCGCCTTTATATAAAACATATAGCGTTTTTATTCTCCATTCTAAAAAACACATATTTGACAAAATTCTATAAAAATAACAATTTGTAGGATCGTTACGGCCATGCCTTCACTTCTTCAAAACGACAAATTTGCCATGTTTTATGTATGCACATACCTCCTAAAATATTTGACCCAAAATAATCAGAAATTATGGAATCGGTTGCGGTTAGCGGCTCTCCACCGCCGATGGTACATGTCCATCTTCTCATGCAAGGTCAACCATCATGCTCAGTGTGGCGATGTGAAGCGACGCCGACGCTGCTGTGGCAATAAAAGCAACCCATTTAGCACATTAGCACAGGCCCAGCTCTATGCTACATAGAATCTGATGGCAAATAGCGCATTTGCAATTCCATTTTTTATGACACACGATTTTCTTTGCGATATTTGAATGGAAATGGAACATTAGGAAGCGGAAGCAATTCGAAAGCGGCTCCGCAAAAAGATAGATACTTTGTATGGAAAGTGTGGGAAGCCTGAAGCGCGCTAAACATTCGGCAAGTATTCGTGGAAATGCCTTTGCTTGGCTGTGTAGAAGAAAGTCATAAAAGTGTGACTTGGAAAAACATTCGCAATCATCTACGAGTATGTCTGTTGCTATGCAGCCAGCATAAATTTCTATGAAAATGTCAAAAAACTAATGACTGACTGTTTCGTGTATAATAAATAATACCTAGACTCGGACGAGAATTACGTTACAGGCAAGGAGTTTGGCGAGGGTGTGCAGTTTTAAGTGGTTCTCCTATTCACCCTCTATACTGGGGGTGCCATATTCGACTGGACGCTCTTTTTGTATTTGAATTAATCCCCCATTTTCATATGGGATAATGAGCGATTTTCCGTTGGCACATGTCTTGACGACGTCCGTCTCTGCCTGCTCCAACTCACCGTCTTTGATTCATGCCGATGGGAATGTCGAAGATTGCGTGTAACTGTTGTTTGTCTCTTCTGACCATTGTTTTGCCTTGTTTCATTTCGTAGAATTTCGACGGTTCGCACCATCGCATCGCATCTCATCGTTTGTTTACGAAAATATGTAATCTTGTAATCCGATTCGCTTGACAAACAATTTTAATGATCTGATTCCAGAAATAGTCGACAAAACACGCTCAAGATTTTTATTTGTATGAGGCATGACTCTTGGCTTAACTAAACGAAAACGACGGCTAATTAGGAACCAAAATTGGATCCAAATTTAATCTACTTTAAATAAGGACGTGAGTTCATTAAAGCATAGAGAAATAAAACATTTCGACGACTCTCCCTGCCGCGTCTTTATTGCTGTTTACTTTTTTCTATCTTGATGTATGTCTTGTCAGTTTACGTCCAGCTGCCCGATTCTCTACTAAAGTGAATCGAACATTAAGTTTGATCACCGGTAACCCTAAACCGTTGCTTATGGCGAGGTGGCAGCTAAACAAAAATATACTCATGAGACCTGTTTGTTCAGTCCTACAGAAGGACACTGCACGGTGGCTGCACCACATCAACAAGATGCTGACAACGCTCCACCGAAAGTATCGTGATCATATACAACGATTTATGTGCAAGTGCGTCGTCAGCATTTAGGAGAAAGCATATCCAGCGTTTACACGCGCCCGGAAAAGCGAGAAGACACCATATTCACCATATCTGTTCACCCGGCCATCCTGCCCACACAACCAATCCACCATCCAGTTAACCACCCTGCCACCGGATTCGCACACACACACGCAAAGTACCCAACCAACCTGCAAGGAGAACATGTTGCCGACGTAAACAGCGCGCGTGTGTGTGCTTTGCTGAACCCATTTACCCAACCGGAGAACGCAAGGACTCTGCTGCCATTCATCAGATGATCGGGACCCTTTCGTGCCATTAGTATGGTGTTGCTTGACAAAATGTGCCCTATCGTGCGACGGTGGCGGTTCTCAAGCATAATCGGATGTATCATTGGAGTTTTTGCGCTAAGCCCAGGTAAATATAAACATAGAAAGTAAAGGGAAGCGGTGCTGCATGCATGAAAGGTGGTTTGCCGTAAAGCTTGTTTTTGCGGATTTGTGTGTTTGTGTGAGTATGTGTGTGTGTGTGTGTGTGTATTTGTTCATTTTAATAGAACACTTCAATTTGGATCGTCTTTTGCCACCTTAAACCACACGTATAGACAATCTTGCTCTCACAATTTGATGTTGCTACATACATGTCGGCTCATCCTTCGCTCCACATCATTTATGTGTGCATACTTGGTGTGACACGACCAGAGATAGAGAATCTGGTGAGTGTATGTTTTGGAAGGGATGAAATAATGCACGAATCTGGCATGTATGGTATACGGTAATGATGTGTACATACGTTTCCATGTAATCTTGATGAAATCTCTTCCATACATGTCGACTCCTCGTGCGCCTCGGGTGTTTCTAATTTCTTTTCATTTTTTGCATGTCAGAAGACACTACAGCGAATATTATTTCGAAATTGTGAAAGGCTTACATCCTTTTTTCATAATAATTTGCATAATTACATTACAATGACACACCGACTTACATGGACTATATTCAAAAGCAGTTTGCATGTAAATTTGGTGGTATCAAGTGCATGCTGTACCTGTTGTTGAGACTTGAGCTGGTCCTTTATGAATTTGGTTCTCAGTTTGAAGTAAAAGCTTTTAAGTTTTTAATGTGACTGCTTTCGTGTGCTGTTCGGCATTGTCTTAAGTTTGTTGATGTGTTTTTCGTATTTATAAATTTGTTTCTTCTTCTTTTCTTAAGACTTCTTTTAGGGATTTCCTACTCAATATGTTCCAACAAATTCTTTCTTATGTTTTGTATGCTTTCGTTTCTTGTCGTCTCATATCGATTCTAAATTTAATTTTATCTTAACAATTTTATTGTCGGTTGTTTAAGCCTTTCTTGCGCAAAGATGTATGAAAAGGGACCCCGAACCGCAATAAATGCTAAACCCTCTTAGAGAATGTCAAGAAAATTATTGTTTCATCGACTGAAATGATTTTTGCATAATAAGATGCCACCTCTCGGTTAGTATCACTTGAGAAACAAGTGTTTTTGATATCCAAAGAAAAAGTAAATGTTGGGCTCAAACCATCCCCATTGCGTGTAGACACAAAAGTGGTGGGGGATTTTCGGTAATTTATCCCTCTCCTGAATGCTGTTCAACATCAAACTTTAAACAGACCCATAGGAAGCCTTACAACCTCTAACTAATGTGCTGCGGCAATATGACGAAATGTCTTGTGTTTCCATTTCTACCCATATCATCTTAGCTCTTGCGACGGAGCGGGCGTGGTGCGGCATGCTTTTTCCCATTTCTTGTACATATTTGTATAATATATGCATATACCTACATGGTTATCTAACACCGTGCACTTGCTCATCCGACCACCTTCTGCACGTTGTGTAATTGCTGCTAATTACATTTAATTCGATATTTTGAAGTTTAACGCAAAATTCCTTGTTGGCTTCATTTTTACTCCAAATTAATTTAATTCTTCCGTCTTAGGAATTTTCTTTGGTGCCCTTCGTTTTGTGCCTTATTTGAAGGGGGTCTATGGTCGTGTTGATGAAGCCAGTTCACCACCATCCTCTCACCGCCGACCGTTTTTTTTTTCCCTTAATAAATTAATATCGCTAAGCCGTTGTCGTCTCATATCTCTGCGAGTTCAGCTGTTTTCAAAAATAAGGCGCGCGAAGACTATAAGAACGAACAAAAACACGCGGTAGGGAGAACCGACTCAAGAGTTTTCAACAAAAAATCGGTTCTGGACCTTGAAGAAATTTTCTTGGCAAAGTTTCTGGCCTAGAAATTATTATTTACAAAATCACAGCGATACAAACTATCCTCTTAAGGAAATCATTACCAAAGTTAAGAAAATGTTTAATTTATCAAATACTGGTGCCACTTTGCGCCGACATTGGTTCCTTATTAACCTTTGTTGAAAAAAAATCAACCTTTGCAAAAAAAAATGTACAAACCTTCATAAATTGTTTTTATCGATCCCCAAAAAAACTAATATATAATAAATAAAAATTACACAAATTTAATCCTCTATTAAGCCAGATTATTAGTTGTTCTTTCCTAAAAGTGCAAAATTGTTATTAAATAGTTAATGAATTTGAGTAAGTTTTAAAGTTAGAATCGATAACATACATTTTTGTCGGCATAAGTTCGACAACGTTTCTGCAACATTAAACTACATGTACAACCGCATATCCTTTTTTGAAAAAACAAAATCCGATCTGCTGGGAACGTACGAGTATATAAACTTGCAATAACATTTTGCAAGGAAGAACAACGTTTCTTGTTGGGAGAGAAAATATCTGGATCGTCGTCCGTTTAACAACCTTTTCGGCTTCGTTCTTGCACGTTGATTTGATAAACTCTCACAAAGTAACAATGGTCTGTTGCTTGTGAAGGTATACACTTGCTGGTATCTTTGTAAACACTAAAAGGATCTACCTATATCTAGAATGAATAGTGAATGCAAAAGGGTGCAGATTAGGCGTGGGGAGTCCTTCATTGAAAAGGCTGAGCCTTTTTTTTTATAAAAAAGTGAGCGTTTGTCAGGAGATCAATGATGTAGCTTGATTCGTTTAGGTTGACTCTGGAAATGCTATTAAACGTTGGGAAAATGTAAATAATGCACAAATGGTAAGCGCAAGACAGACCAAACATGTGGTGACACTCGAAGAAAACACCTCGACTGCTTAATAATTCAGTGGCAAAAGGCTTAAATTGTCTATGGGGAAGCTGAAGTTCCAGTCCAGCCTTCAAATGCACTCTACCCTTACATTTCCTTTGGCATTTTGTATATATTTTAAGGGGGAGGTAATTTTTTTTCTGTCTACTATAAAGTTTCATCAGAACAAAATACTTTAAGGATGTGTTGATGTTGGCTATAGAGCCCACTAAAACAAAAATATTTGTACAGGAAGAGGAAGACATTTTAATTCGGAAATTTCGATTTAAGGATAACTCTTAAGAAAGTCAGTTAGGCAAAATATTTTTTTCTTGTTACATGTACATTTTTCCAAGAACTTAACCGTATTAAATTCTCACTTGGGCACAAAATTGTTGTACCAACTTGTACATTGGACACGCCAACTTTCATAATATTGTATTACACCGAAATCGATGGCTTTCGCTTTTAGATTAAAATTGTGACTGATTGTACCTTTTCCATGGCGAATACTTTTCCACTGCACTCAAATGTAATTGAAAATCACTGCCGTGGAATTTTCTTTGGTGTTAAGGGGGTGGTTGGGGGTGGTTGGACATCACAATGAATGAGTTCAGAGATTAAAGAAAAATATGTTTTACTATTTGACTGTACAAACATTTAATAGTTTTGGTTTTTAGCGAAAGCAAAAGAACATTTCGTTGGAATGTTGAAACGAATACGTCTGTAAAGCTGTTTAGACACTTTGACAAGAAGAAGGTGTCGCAATATATTTCAGTATATTTACGACACAATAAAATTGAACCAAACTTTCTTTACCATAAATATTGCAATAAAACTCAACCGACTTTCCCCTTAGCATTAGGGATGCTGGTCAAAAGCGACACGCAAAGTCTGCCTTTTGATACATTTTTTTTTAAACTCGATCGTTTCTATTTTATTACCTAGGAATATAATTTATTTAATACAACCTAAAGATAAGTGAGAATGTCTCAAAAATTGATGAAAATCCGTCAAGCCATTTTCGAGTTCTGAAAGTTCAAACTGAGCGAAAACTCAAGGTTCAAATTATTATTTTTTTTTCGTTTTTTGACATGTGTCAAAATGAGTTTCAGCATTTTCACAATGCGAATGATTCGGATCCAAAGTAAAAGTGGCACAGTACCACTCTCCATTTCATATCCCGGTAAGCTGTGCTATACATCGCAGCAATCACATAAAAGTTTTCTCAAGCAGCACCTTTTCATATAAAATGAAATGTTAAACGATATACATTTTATGATTTCCTGTCATTTACAGCGTCTTGCCATTTGCGAAGTTGCTTCTCATGTTACATTAGATGTTTTAAATAAAATGTGTTACTCAACTTTATGCCAACTTATCAGTGCTATCTTGTATATAAAAACGGAAAGGACTGGGTATAACATTTTCTGTCGTAGCATTACGTTTGAATCACAAAAGACTGAGGAAAATACATTTTTGTTGTTTTTCTGAAAGCAGAACAAATATTTCATGACTAGAGGCAATCAATTTTTCGATTATTATTTTATAATTAAAATTTAAAAAAAAACATGTTGTTTCATTCTTTAATGTATTGGCAAGCAAGGACGTTATCCAAGCCACTTAACGAGGAGAAGCTAAACTTTTCCAACCTTTAAAAGCTTAGGAAAAAATAATAAATAAATCGAGCGTTTAAATTCCAGGCTACACAAATTTTAATTAAAAAAAAAAAAATACACACATAAAACACGGTGCCCCTCTTTGCACTCCAAGCAACCTATAATTTCCCTTAATAAATTATATTACATCAACTTCCTTCCTTCTGTATGCAATAGTAAAATAATAAAAAGTAAACTTAATGATTCCTACACTGCAAGCACAATTAATAAAATGCATTAATCAATTACAGGCTACGCTGCATCATACCCGCCGAAAACCATCGTCATCCCACCAAGTTACACGGCACAGAGTGGTGACCTTCACTTAAAGCTGTACACGTGGCCTGATCTGTTTGCCTCCCACACCAAAGCACAACTCCAAGTGACTTTACTAGATGATAGCGCTAAGCAGAAGCGCCTAGACTTAATTAACGTTAATTTAGATAAGCGAGAGAAAGCCTCCAACATAACAGTGCCGTGCGAATATTTTGTGCGTGGCGGCTTCTATGAATTACAATTACTAGTGATAAGCAATAGTAGCATGGACAAAAATAGTAGCAGCAGTAGCAACGTAAGCGACAGCCAAAGTTCCAGTGAGACGGACAATAGTAGGAGCAGTTTGACGAAGCAGCTAGACGTGCGATGGCCACAGCCGAAACTGACTGTGACCACAGAGTCGATTGGCACGTACCCCCAATCACCGGTGGACGTGATTGTCGAGTTCCCCGATGTGGAGTGCTACGGCGCCACAGTCGACGATTCACCAGATGTACCCGAGTTCTGGCTAGATCTGCTGTACTGCGGCCACGACATCTCGTGCGACCAACAGGCGCTCGGCAACGCCAGCAAAACGCAAATCCTGTACGCCGAGCAGGTACGCGGCTTCCCAAAGATCAAGGTGATTCCATTGCGCTGTGAGTTGTTCGGTCTGGCCGGTAATTATGCGGTGAAGCTGCGACCGACGCATCCGGTTCCGGCTTCGATAACGGCGCGCGCCTTTATTACGGCCGACTGGAGTGAACAGTTTGTGTTCAATGTGCACGCGCGCAGCATCTTTCCTTGTGATCCTCACAGCGGCATCAGTGTTCTCTTTGAGTATCCCGCCTGCATTCTGGACCAGGCCGACCGTATTCGACTGTTCGCCAAGCAGCGGGCGGACGTGGCATCATTGGCGCCACCCACATCGCTGCACTACGTCACGGAGCAACGTGTCGTGCGAGGACAACACTCCATGTACTTTGATTGTGATATGTTTTCGGAGAAGTATGTGGAGTACTGTTTTGTGTATGTCAGCCAGTCGTTGTCTGGGGCGGTGGCTGACGTTCGAATGGACTGTGTGCCGACGCTGCTCGTCAGTGGTGAGTAACGCCGTTTTTTTTTCCTGCTTTTTCTTTATTAGTTCTCATCCTCTTAAGACTGAATAGTGCAATTCTTGCGTTTTATGGGGAGTTCTTCATGTTTGATAGCTTTTTAATGCGTGACCGTTACACTTGTTATGAGCAATAAACTTTTTAATGTACACAAAAGAACATATAGGCACCGTACTATGACAAACAGCACATGTGCGAGGACGAAAGCGTGCGACATTGCATTTCATATACCAATCGAGTCCTTTTTTTTTTTAAAGATAACTTATCTGAAAAAATTACAATGTTCTAAAAATGTTCTAAAAAATCCAAAAATTCAAAAATTCAATCCTTTTTGACATGACAATGATACAACTCGACGTAACAAAAATGTCGCGATAGCCTTCCATGCCGCAAATTATTTGGTCGTTATGCCAACTGGATTCTAACCATAAAAATTGAAATGTGAATTTCTTTAGGACGCGGCGAAGCTTGTTTCTTGAACTGAATGTCACCTGAAGACGCAAATACGCTTGTTACCTCTTAACTACAATACATCTCTAACCTGATTACCAGAATGGAACTAATTGGTGTACAATACATGCTAAAGTGCGTCTCCACGCGATTCGTAAGCCGTTTCTTTCATTTCTTCTGTACAGAAGTTAATCTATGTGATTCAGTTCGGTCTTGTATCCGATCTCGTGTTGGTGATGTGGGGCAACGGGCAAACAATAAAACGTCGAATCATCCCACGATAAAAGGAATATTGTTGCGAATTTTTATTGGCTGCCGCATTGTCCAACTTACCCATAAACAATCTGAAATTGAAATGATTGTGACCATTCACCCGCTGCGCCACGCCATTGAAACGTCATGCCGAGATCTTGTCTCTCCTCGTATAACTTCGTTTTTTGAATATTGTACTTGGCCGATGAGGATATTGTAGCCAACATGTTCCCGTGCCCAATTTCTATTTTCTTTATGTACTGAACATTATTGAAATCGCATGTGTGTATGCAATCTTGGAGAGCGTGCAATAAAACATATTTCTATGTGGATTGTGGATACGGACGACCCTCGTTAAGCTAAGGCGACAGACACGAACTGTGTTTTCGAATTCGAATGGCTGATCCCTCTATCCGACCACACGTGCACCGACGCGACATCTTATGTCCTGTATGAAATCGAATTTGGCGTCACATCGTCAATGTTGTAATTAATGAGCTTCTTTGGATCGTACAATATACGACTAATTGCATTATTGTTATGATTACAAATTTACGTAATTATGCCGTAATTTATGTAAATTATCTGTTCATGATAATAGTCGTCTGGACTGTTCTTCATTCCACAAATGATGTTTTCAAATTTTCTTGTATAAAAATTGTTACCAAAATAACTGACGAATCTTTTCAAAAAAAAAGGCTCAACCAAACAATATGATCCCTTTCAATTCACATACAAGAATCTACACACACGTGCAGAAACGTGGCTTTCAAGTCAATGCGGTAACGGCGAATAACATAGAAACAGATTCATCATGACATGTTCTGAATTTTAATAAATTACAAATTACATAAAAGCATGAAAGCGCCCAGCACAAATCCATTCAGCGCATCGTGTCGAATGTACATTTCTCACACGAGTGCCATTCGCCAGGGTTTTCCGCCTTTCCATACATCTCTCATATTTTTATGTGCTTCCGCATCTGAAAAGATACATAAATTGAAATTACTGTACTTAATAAATTATGATTAAAAACAAGAATATTGTGGATAGCTGGCTGCCAGCTTAGTTGTACAGTCTCTCAAATCATCCCCTTCCCTCTCCCCCACCATAGTGAATCCATCCCCCCCTAAACTATGCTTGCAGATGAATGGAAAGCCCTTCACTCAAATCTTCTCCTTACCCCAAAAATCCTGGGCTGTGCCCATTTATTTTCGGATAAATTCGTACAAGTGCGATTGTTTCATCACATGCGTTTCGTTTATGTTTTGCAGATGTTGATGTTGGCGGATGGGGCCCGTGGAGTGATTGGACGCCTTGCTCAACCACATGCAGCGGTGGCACACGCAATCGCTACCGCATCTGCGACTCGCCACCACCCCGCTACGGCGCCAAATTCTGCGAGGTAATTTGGTTTTACTTGTTTTTTGTTTTTTGTTCGTTTGTGTTTTCCTATTTATTCGCATTTTGTATTTTCACTTTTCACAACAAAACCGACCGAATTCGCTGCATCCATGTTGTTTGTTTCGATGGGTTTTCGGTCGC
>JANSTS010010686.1:17350-47950 GCA_026546915.1 Sylvicola fuscatus
AAACCGACCGAATTCGCTGCATCCATGTTGTTTGTTTCGATGGGTTTTCGGTCGCATCGACTGATGTAATACATTTATTTAAATAAATCATTAGTGCATATTATTATGCATCAATGATGTAGCTTTTGAGGTATTTGCATAATTCATTGATTTAACAGGTTTTACAAAATTGATAGGTTTTTAATTATACCCGCAATTTTGAACAAACAAACAAATGGAATTGGAAATTATTTGTCTACTTTGTATTTGCATGTAAATATTCGCAAACAGTAAATATTGTCAACTGTAAATAATTAACTGATTAAATCAGCCGTTTATTTGATTAACTGAAATCGCCCTTCGCCCCGGCTGGTGCCGTTTTAAGGGGATGAATTACTGTTAACTCATGATGCGTAAGCGTTAATAACTTTATCCGATGCCCGAAAGGCATTCAAAGTTTGGGAGGCGTACAGGTGAACGACACAGCACTAAACGCGCCCGTTCCACGGCCTTTCGGCTGAATGACGCGACCAATGACGGTTATTTCCGTTGAATCAATATACGAATAAAACGTTTCTATGGCAAAGATAAATAATATGTGTGCTCATTTGCTTAGTGCCAGCTAAGGGAACCTGTGAAAGGTTGGGCACTTTGTAATTTCGTTAGCTTCTTAAGATCCAATGCGGGACTCGAACGCCAGTAAACAGATGTTGGACGTTGTGTGTGCACGCTGATACGACCATCTAGCCGAATAGCAAACAAATAGCATAAAAAAGCTAAAGTTCCACTGCCAGGGGGATGTGCGGATAAGCCAAGCGGAGGATAGGGCACTGTGTACAATCGGGTGTGAACTACACAGATATAGTTTAGTTTAATGCGATGTGGAACCAGCTACCGGAAATTGTTTCGGTGTGAGTCATCTTGTCGTAATCTTTTCGTTTGTGTGTTTGTCCTGGCTGGGTGTGAGGCGTCGCCATCGAGATGGCTGGCAAAAAGAAGAATAAAAAGGAGAAAACCAACAAAGAAACGGATCAACTGTCGGCGTTCGATCGGACGTTCTACGAGCTGACAATCAATGACTTGAACAAAAAGCTCACCACGTTGGCCGCCCACACTGGCAAAGTGGAGGAGCACAACAACGACCTGCAGAACCAAATCGAGCAATTGGAGCGCGACAGATCTGATATTGTTGGCTATTTAAATAAATCGCTGCAAGATAAAATCAATGTGATTGCCAACTTTGAGGAGCGCTTAATTGAATTAGAAAAGGTCCGACAGCAGCAGAACATGGATGCTACCAACAAAATCAACGATTGGGAGTTCAAGTACAGCTCCACCTATGAACAATTGACGTCCGAAATTAAATTGCTGAACGGCAAATTGAATTCACTGGAAGAGTTTCGAGTGCAAAAGGACGAGCTAATGGCCAACTTCGATCAACAGAATCAACTGCTCAAGGAGCAGAGCAAAAAACACAAGGACACTCTGCACGAAATCGAACGACAGATGGTCGTCGACAAGCAGGCGCTCAAAAGCGAAGTGGAATTTCGTATGCTGCAACTGTCCGAGGAGTTTATGCGCAACAATGAGATTCGCATTATAGGCCATGTCCAGTACATGATTCGCGAAAACATCGCCATAAACAACGAGCTGAGCCGCATGATGGCCAACTACAGGCAGATGCAGTCCAAGATGGACAGCATCCAGCGACGAGATCAGGTGCGACGCATTCGAGCTGGCACCGTTCAGCTAAACAACTGTCAGCTGATGGCAATGGGCAAGACACACACCGCCACCATTCAGCAAATGGAGAGCAAGTTGGAAGCGCTAATCGCAGAACGACCAGCGACAGCTGTCACAGAACGGCATCGCATCCAGCTGTTGCACACCGAGGCGACATTGACCAGCGAACTGGAGCACTGCCGAAATAGCTTGGAAGTGGCAGAGCGGCGCAATGATGACTTTTACAAAATGGTTGAACGCTATCAGGACGCTGTGGCGATCCATGTGGCCACCGAGTGCAAATTGAGGCAATTAGTTTTGCAGCTGGGAGCGACCATTAAAAAGGCCATCAACGTGTTTGACGACGCAGAAAATGCACACGGAAAATGCCACGGACGTGTGCAATTCGTAGATAGCGTTTCGCGTCAGGCGTTCATCGCCGAGCTGATGAAGGTACTAAGCGGTTTAGAAATGATACCCGAGTCAAAATATGCGGTGCTACCCAGTCCCACGGACGTGTACGACGAGGGTGATCTCGGACTGACGCCCGTACCCAAGGAAACCACGGACATGTTTCGGTCACGCGGTAAGCCAATTATGAAGCTGTTACATTCATTTACGCCCAGGGACAAGCATGAGCCGTCGCAAACCACGTTGCCGGAAGATATGATTCAGCCCGTGTATACGCCCAAATTGAGACCGATGTCTGCCACACCAGTCATTTATGATGTGGAGAACGAAGTGCCGGTATCTGCAGCCGGGTCCGCCGAAGAGGATAAAGTTGATGAATAATTGAAAAGCACGCCGTTCGACACGTGCAAGTTGGAGGCGGGTGGTGGGAGCGGGAGATTGGCTTTAATGAAAGATAACACGCCGAAGGATGAAATTATATGGAATAATGGAAATTGATAAAAGTTACAAATGGTGAATTTGGCGGAAACGATAAAAAAAAAATCTGTGGAGAATTGATTAATCGTTTTTTGTGATGGATTACGGTAGAACTTCGTGCAAATGCCTGTAAAACTGAGAGATGCAATTAAAGGAATGTCTGGAACTGCTGGTGGAAGCGTACACCAAAACAAGATGCGCTCAACAAATCTCCTTGACTCTGACTGACAAGATTGCGACGCTCTAAAATTCGACACTTGAAATCACTTTGGTTTGGTTTGATAGCACCGATTGAGTTTCGCATCCCAACTTCCAATGTGTGAGTCTGAAGTGTCTGGGAAAATGCTCTTCATTTGTTGTTGCCCGCATTATGCGAATGTGCTAAAACTACAAGCTTCCGAATAATAGGGCAATCAGCGTCTCTTCTTCGTGTGCAAAGGATGTTAAGTGGCAGCAAATGTTCGGTGCCGAATAAGTGGCAGCAGAGGCCTGTATTCCATTACTCCCCATGAAATATCGATTCTGCAATGAATATGGAGGAGCTCTTCACCGACTAGTTCGTTCTTGAATGGATATATTCGTTTTGATTACAACGCATAAACTGAAGTACTTGGCGATGTTATGCCACTGAAAGTTCATATTTCAATGGGAATTGCATTGTAAGAATATATAGACACAAAACGATTCGTGTTTTTGTTTCAGATAATTTTGCAAATGCGCAAACATTATTGAATTAACTGTTCTGTTTGCTTGCTGTTGTTAAGGGCAAAGCCGTTGAAACGCAGCCCTGCGGCAGCTCCTCTCTGACCAGCACTTTGGAATGTCTGTACAGCAAGGACAGCATATCAGCTGGCGAGATACTGGCCAATCGACCAGAAATAAAAGCTGAAATCGGACTTGGTTGCCGCTGCGGCTGTATTGTTCATCTGGGTGTTGCCAAGCCAAGGCGGCTCATCGCTTCGTCAGCTCAAAGTTGTCCCGGTCGCATTTTTTGGCTGATTCAGGTAACCTTGAAAGTTTAATGTTCCTTTTTGCATAAAACCGTTTTAGTTAAATACATCTAATCCAGGCAACGAATCCTATAAGTGCTTCCTAATAATTGTCACTCACCTTTAACACCACCCATTTTGCCATTTCTCCACCATCTGCTCGATTCTATGCTCAATTGCTGTCACCTACTTAGGGCTTAATTTCCTAAAGCATTGTTCTTGCCCGAACTCCTACAAAACTGTATTAATTGCAGATACCAAATCTTGAACTTTCATGCATCCCTCCCCACCCATCCGTTTCCACATGCAATAGCAGATATGTAAAATCTCTTATCAACGATGTAATTAAATTCTCTTTCCTCTGTTTACCTTTAGTTTTATGATTCATGAAGTTTCATTCTAATGTTTTATCTTGTTTGTTTGTTTGTTTGTTTCATGCTTTCTCTCTTCCCTTCACCTCTGCCACCCGTCTCCCTTTTTGTGTATCCCTTTAGGCTGACGATGGTAATCGCGTTAGCTTCAAGACCGATTTCTTTCATTTGCCGTGCGCCTCGCAGTATTTGAAGATCCGAGATGGCGATTCATTAGCCACGGAGCTAATTGGCGAATACACTGGCGGCAGTGACAACTATCCAGAGACGGTGACATCAAGCGGCCCCAAAATGCTGCTGGAGTTCTACAGCAACGAGCTGGCGGTGATTTCGGACTCTTGTGGTGGCGGATTCCTCGCGCACGCTCAACAGATATGTACGTATATGTACATAGTTCGCGTTCAGCTTTTGAATTATGGTTATTGCTAATGTAGCCACGTGGAGTGTGGTTAGGGTGCTTTTATTATGTTTTCGTGTTGTTGGTTTTTTATGAGTTTATTTTCATTTTTCGGGGAATTCCTTTGTTTGCATGCGTCTAACATGTAATTTGTCTGATATTGGTTACTATGTTGGCTCAGTGGAATGCTTTGTTTGTAGTGAGTGTATTGGACGCAACGCGGCGCGTCAGGCGGCTCCGATATGCAGGGAGTTTGTTTTGTGTATTGAAGGAAATTCTTGTTTTCATTTTTTTTATTGCTGCTTTCCATTTATTGCATAATGGAAGTAAGAATAAAGCTTGTTGAAGAAGTAAAAGAACAGCACGACAACTTTGACTGAATGAAAATCGCCGAAAATGCAAAATCGTCAACATTTCTGTGTAAGGGAGTGAGGATACCAAATGAAAAGGGACTTTCGAAAATGATATATGTAGACAACCTGGCCGTTCGTTTAAGCCTTATCTCGATTGATTTATAGGACTTTTTCGCGTCAACGACAATCATACGACAATCGTCCTCTTCCATTTGGTACCATCCCTCAAACACCATTTCTGCTCAGCTGAAAAATTCAAGCCAATATTGTATAAGAAACGGCTTCATGTTGACTGATAGGTGGAACAAAAGTTTTCTTGACTTTGTAATTGAAATGTAAACGGGATTTTTCTATTATAGCTGTTCAAGAATAAGATTTTTGAATAATGTCAGAACTACTAAGTCGTTAGTTGTGCTTTTTGCGAAGTGAAAATTTAACTCAGTTTAGAACGAGCACATCATTTGTAAATTCACCTCCCACCACAATCACCACTGAAGCTGCATGCCACTTGCATTTTCTCAGGGATTTTCCCAATTCATGTGCTATGTTTCCAGAATATTCATAAAGCTTTAAATTGATTTTATTCCTTCCACGGGAATGTTATGTAACCGTTTTCAATTATTATTCATTATTATAATCATGTATGTGAGTGGGCCCAATTTAATATTTAAATAGCCTTAATTTAAATTAGTGTTATTTATTTATTTAAAAAATATGTGGTCAGAAACTTTGTAGTATTTATAAGGCTTTTAGTAATTCATTTTTGAGCATTTTTTATATATTAGTACTTGGATATTGTCTTATTTTTTGAGATTTTTTCTGACAAAATAAACATTGATATTTAGTTTAACAGATTTCAGCATCCAAACATGCATTGAAAGGTCGTTTTTGAAAAGAAAGCATAAGTCCTGTTCAAGCAAATATTTTGAATTGTATCAATAATTTGAAGTCATGGGAAAAGTTTTCATAAACCACATCAAAGAATAGTACAAAGAGATTTGGTTGTTGGATAACAATACACTATCTAAAGGTGTTACAAAATTTTGCCGACAAATAATTATAAAATATTTTGCTACAATTTTCTGATTGAGAATCATATGATTCGATTGACATTCTATAAGGAAAATGTGGAAATGATTTGTATCGAAACCATTAGAAACATCTTAATCGATAATACGACTGCAACAACACAAATGTAATTTAACATTTGACCATAAATCGCCGTTTTATCTTTAAAACATAAATCGTAGTGAAACTTTTTGCAAGGCAATAAGCAAATAAATTTCGGCTCTGCAAGTAAAAATGGTTATTACTGGCAAAACATGAAGAAGGAAATTCTCACAATGTGCAACTAACACATGCTTTAACTCTGAAAATCCTTTAAAGCACATATGTGAGCTTTTGTTAGTTGAAACACATATTTGGAGCGCGTACATGCAACTTACGCCCCACAGCGTTTTAAACGAATTTTCACACCGACTCCCACACCAGTTTTCAATCCACCGACTACGGTCTGTGGCCCAAAAACCGCCCGAAAAACAGTTCGCCGCGTCAAAACAATGTTCATTAGTTTATAGCCGAATCGCAAACATATTACATATGAACTTACCCAATTATAATTGGTGTTAAAATTATGCTTCGCACATTCATTTTAATGATTGGTTCGCCCATACTCGTTAAATTTTTGTCGACCACGTTTTGGAGTTATAGTGAGTTTCAACGTGCAGTTATACTGCAGCATCGAAAAGTACTAAGAATTGTAAAAGACGTTTATGGCAAATTATTTAAAGAAAACCATACGCTTCTGCTTATAACATGTCCAAAATTTGAGGGAACCTAAACAAATTTTAGATTGGAGCTTTTCCAAAACGTTTGCCAAAAAATTTGGTGGAAATCCGTCAAACCGTTTATGAGTTCTGACGCCAAATAACAAAAGTTTTTTCATACTTTTGTCTAGTACAAAATTCTTCCAAATATAAAATTACTTATACCCTCTACTACCAAAATGTAGCGCTTGTAGCATCTATTTATGATGTTTGGGGCCACAAATTTGACAGAATCAAACAAAAAAATATGAAACGTCAAAATTACTTTGCATCGCAAGCTATTCTAATCACTTCCACTTTACTTCTGAACAGCATACCATGCATTTCAGTTGAAGCTGTTCCGCGCGGTGCGGTGTGGTGTATACAGATTTGGTGCGCGAAACTGTTGGAGGTGTAAAGTGTTTGTTTAAACTTTTAATTACTGCAGAAAGTTCGCGTGAACTAAACCAAAAACCCTTTCACGAGAATACTTTTTGGCAGCGCTTTTATTGTGTACATCTTCCATTTGTTTGCAGATTACACGCGCAACAATGACACCGTGTTTGTGTCGAGCCAATCCGTGATGCCGGTGGCACTCTCGACGAACACCATAAAGCTGACAGTTGTACATATTGCAGCCATACTGTTCGCAAGCATAATAATCACCATAAGCGCTTTATTAGGTAAGAGCATTTGCATAAATATGTTGCCGGATGCATTTCATCGTCATTTGCATGCAGGTGCACAATATGTGTGTCGCTATCGGAAATACCAACTGGCGGAGAACATGGGTGAGCTGGATTCGCCGGCGTACACGCCGCAAGGCTCGATAGGCTCGAATGAGGCGGTGGAGCCGTTGCAGTCACGTGCCGTCTCGACAGCGACGCTGTTCTCTGATGTGATGTCGCTGGTGAAGCTGCGAACTAGGAATGGTGGTCGCACGAAGCACACACGCCTAAGGGAGAGCGTCGACATCGAGATTCTGGAGAGTGACGTGCCCAAGGCGAAGAGGTAGCTTTCTTAAATAACTCTAAGACATTGGTCGTGACTGTTATGTTAATTGCAGCAGCACATCGTCAGTGGACGGCAGCTACCAGACGTTGGTTCTGGAGCGCTCAAACAGTTTAGGCAATAAAATCAGCGAAACGAAAATGTCCAACGAGACGTTGCGCGGCGAGTCGCAGCTGGCCAGCGCCTCGATGGCGGCGAGCGTGAGTTTGCCGCCGACGCCCTCGGATACGCCACTGCCGTCGCGCAAGCAGTATCGCAGTGAAAGCGCCAGTGCGTGTGTCAGCTTCACGAAGTCCGCACCTGGCGGGGCAGCGCTGGCGGAACAACGACCACTAACGTCCAAATCGCAACGGAAGCCGTTGGGGCATGTACGCGAAGAGGAGGACACCGACGACACGGAGCCGGAGCTCTTCGATAAACACCTGAGCATGCGAAGTGTTAGCAACGTGACGTTAACAAACGTAAGTCTTTAGTCATGCCATTCCTTTACATCAAACACAAACAAAACACAATATTCACGACACCATTATTAAACAAATGAATTGACCACCCCAAAATTAACGCAGGGCTGCTATTCACCAGCTTCCAGCATGATCGGCACGGCGATTATTCGCACCAACAACATCAAGGAGAGCAAGGAGAAACAGAATAGGGAGCGCCTGCTGGCCGGACCGGCCGGCTCCGAGTTCTCGCTGGCTAACCAGGAGGATCTGGAGCTCGACTACTATGACTACAACGTAATGAATGCGGGCGCTGTGCCCGGCTCCTATTTGGGCATGGATCCCGCCTATCTGGTTTGGATTCCGCCGCTGGACGGTGAACAGCAAGTGCTTAACGACAGCGGCGACGACATGTCACAGACAACCAGCGACATTTTACGCACCTACGACGATCCAAAGAGCAACACGGAGACGCCGACTGACGAGGAGGCGAATGAGTACTCAGTCATTCACATTCTGCAGAAGCGTAAGCAAGAAAATCAAAATCAGAAGAAGGCAATCATCGACAAGAACACGGCAGTGCTGAAGCTGCACCGAAATGAGCAGATGGATGGCGGCAAGACGGCGCCGGCCAGCATGATTCAAATGCAGGAAATGGTGACGGCTGGCAGCAGCCAGTTGGCGAAGATGGCCAGTCGGACGGGACAGTATCGCGACAATCGTGATGTCGAAGAGGAGACGGCCGTTGGCAATAAGCACCAGTCAGTGGCGGATAAACTGCATTCAGTCGCAGACATAAATCGACTGGACGACATCCAGTTCGCCGACGATGAGGATGGTGGTGTAGAGTGTGATAGCAATCGATGTAGTGACAGATAAAATACCTTGTATGGGTACCAGACTACTGAATTGATATAGATGGATGTAAAGTGAATCTTTAGGTCTAATGTACAAATATAATGGAACCAACATACAGATAGATGTAATTATATTAGAACATACAAATATATATAATGTACCACGTGAAGTGTCAGTGCTAAATACAGAACCAAACACTTTGTCATAACTCATATCATTTAAGTGTCGTTATTCCTCAAACCAAAAACCAAAAGACGAACTATTTATAGGTATATTTAAAGTAGTGCAGAGCCACAATGTAACTGATTAGAAAAACAAAGGCGCCGTCATTTTATGTGCGGAGGTCCTAACCTCCCATTGCACAATAATTTGATTGATTATCAAATAATTATTGTCCCGAAATTAATTGACTTGCAAAATCGGGTAAAATCAAAAAAAAAATTAACACAAATACACAGAAATCAATGTATCATAGTAATCAAACTGTAATATCGATTTAATAAAATCAACCAATCGTCAATATCAAATGTTTAACTAAAATATATATATCAAATTATAAATGTGTAAACGTAATAATATAAGAATTCCAACTTCAGATATCTGTCATTCATCTTTTATCACAAAGATGTCTGAAGACATTTTACTAACAATATGCGAAACTAATTTTGCTTTGTAATAGAGATTTTTTATATATTTTTTCCATTTATTACGACCCAATATTATTTATTAAATACTAATAACTCAACTGCAGAACATCTTTTTAAAATGACAAACTTTGCACTATTCGAGTACGAGTAAATAACCTGTGTAACCTCCCTGCCATGTATATTTATTTTAAACGGACAAACGTGGCAATTTTATTTGTTATTATGACAAAATCGGCAACATTTTTTCTCAGTTACATGCATGATGAACATTTGAATAATTTATAAACAAAATACAACATTTGTTCGATTGTTGTTGTTTACTGCTTCGATTATTCAAAAATGCAATAAAACCTTATTTTTTTATTAACAATTTTATTGAATATTTGTTAATTTTTATTTTGAATATTATTATATTTTGTTAAATGTTTATAATTTTCTAATTGTTATGTTTATTTTTTATCACCTTAAATACTTTAAGAATTTTTATTCTATTGAAATGCTATAAAAAACAATTTCACCACGATTTTTCGTTTGCCATAAACCTTAAAACCGGCACTGAATTGATCCTCTGTGAGTTAGTGCGATGACCTTGGTTCATTATCATTACTTAACCATCCAATAATTTGTTGCAAAACTTTCATTAAACATAGATCGCCATAACAGTCACAAAACAAAATACTACAAAATCAGCAAAGAAATGTAATAAAAAGAAACCCACAGAAACAAATGATTTTATGAGTGTAATCGTACTATTAAATTTGAAATAAGTAGATGTGCCTCTAAGTCTATGTAAGTTATAGATAAGTCTGATTTATAAGAGTACAGTGTATATTTAAAGATAAGTAATTAAATATAATGAAAAAGCTAAGAAAATAATTGAAATATATACACAAGGATATAAAATGGCAAAACAAATATATTTAATGAATGCATTGTATGATAATTGTAATGGAATAAATTTAAAAATGTAAGAATAAGTTATCGTCGAAAGAATGTTAAGGCTCACTGAACGACAATTTCAATCTTTTCTCCCACAAACCTTTTAGTAAAATTATAATCGCAATGTGTAAAAATTGAATGTGAAAATATAATTTCGTCTTAAAGTTAATATGTTATGTTGAAAATTTGTTGAAAAATTGTGCTTGCATTTATTGTTTGGCGACATTTTTGATTAGGATTTTTATTAAGAAGAAGAAACGTCTTGGCTGCTAATATTTGATAAATCCGTGGACTGATAAATGACGTCAATCAAAATATTATTCTTGCAATTTTTCACAAACAAATATTTTGATCCCATTCAGATTTGGGTTTTTGTCTCGGATAAATCGACAACATTTTCATTTGCTTTGTCCACATGCATCTCCTACCATACAATTGCTCATTCCCAAAAGAATATTGTTCGTCTTAAGTAAATTTATTTGTAATTTCAAAACGACTGAACTGTTCGACGTCTCGTCCTTGCCGAGATATTGCAATATAGTTTTAATAATAGAAAATCGTCGATCTGTTTGTTGATCGCCTTTCTGTGCAAAGTGCAATGGAGATCAAAGTTACAACTTACTTACAACTTAAGAAATAACTAAGCGGTGTTAAGTTAATGTCACCAAGATGGTAAGATCTTATAAATGTATATAAAACGCCATTTTAATTTAGATTTGTTTGCAAGCAAATTATTTTTGACAGCCTCATGTGGTCCTTTTAGTCATTGATTTGTGTAAGTAAATGTATTTTCTTATGGAAAAGACGCAATGCAACATTGTGGCGAGCTCAGAAGGAACATTATATTTGGTATTATTAAAAACTATGTAATTGAAACTATTAACTTATTTGTATAGTTATATTATAATATAAAATATATATTATTTTGTAACCAATTGTTTACTTTATGTGTACTTATGAAAATAAACGTTGGTTTAAATTATTGTTTGCTTTTATGTGTTTCGAAGTTTTACAGCAGTTCGAATAAGGGATTCAATATGTGGCAGGAAAGAAAAATCCTTTAAAGTCGAATTCGTATTTTTGCAATAACAAATTTACTGTCCCTCAGTACAAGATACAAGTATTGTGATTCGTGAACATTCTCCGAAATCAAATTTTAGACAAAATACAAGTAAAATAATGTGTATCTTACGCTTTATTAAAATAGCGATCGAATTGATCAATTTAAAAAATTTCTGATCTTTTGATTCCCTTTTTATCGATTTTTGACTGATACCCTTACCTTTAATGCTTTTACAATGTTTTACATAATTGTCGAACTCAAAGAGACAAACATTTTCATAGAATGTTTAGAATGTCAAGGCCACATTTCCAAGGTCAACTTTATGTTTAACTTTATAAACTAAATTTGTCTCTTCCGAGCTTCTGATGATCAGTGGAACTGTGAACATGTGGGTCGAATGCCTTTTTAGTTATATACGTACCAACCAGATCTTTTTAAAAAAAAAATACCATATGGGGTAGTATATTAACTCTTGTTATCCAAGGATTTTGACAAAAAAATCTAATGATGAGGAAATACGTATTGGGGTGTCAATAGTTATATACGTCCAACACCTAAATGTAAAGTACAATGAAGCAAAGTATGCCACAAAAATGACCAGTAAAAACAGTTGTTATTGCGATGTCAAGAGTCACTGGTCGATTTTGTGGTATTTTGATTTGTGTTTTCTAATTTTCACGTTTCCACTTCATGATTCAATAATACGTCATACAATTGAATTCGTGTGAGGAAGGAGGAGCTAATCCTTGTTTACCAAGAAGTTCACTAAAGTTCCACGTCTGTTACAAACATTTTCAATAAATATAAAAATAAATATTGTACTAACAGATTTTGCAACCAATTTAAATCATCCTCATAGTATACCATTGAAGCAGACCATGAACTTGACTTGGTATTAGCTGGCAAGCCCTCAATTATAATGTCAGAACTGTCAATAATAAGTTCGCTAAAGAATGTTGTGTTTTCTTCAATTTTTATTTGCCTTCATTGAGTTCAGTGGGAAAAAATAAATAAAAAAAAACAGAAATCAATGTCATAATCATAGTAATCAAACTGTAATATCGATTTAATGAAATTTATTTTTTATTTCCTTAAATACTTTAAGAACATTTTTTTTTATTAATATGCTTAAAAGAAATTTGCTTTAACGGCTTTTCGTTCACAAAGCAAAGTACTACAAAATCAGCAAGGAAATTTAATAAAAAACACGCGGCAGGGAGAGCCGGCACAAGATTTCATATATATCAAATTTCTCGCTGTGCAAAGAAAAGCTTTTTAGGTTATAACATTTGAACGGCTGAGATTTGTAAAATGTCACATATGTTAAAAGACTCGTAAGAGAGTTGTTTAACATAAGTAAAAATCAAGAAAAAAGTTTTCGAGATAGCTCAAAAAACATAGTCAATAACTAATGATTTTACACCACATACTAAAATTTGGTTATGATCCGTTTACGAGAAACGGACGGACGAGCATTCAAACTTTCTAGACACAATATTTGAGATCAGGGCAGGCTTGTAATTGATCGCGATCAAAGTCCTCGATCTGAATAGAATCGCGATCAATTATGCTATTGATTTATCGGATGCGAAATCAATCCAAAAAATGAGCTATCAAGAATTTTTTTTTGATCGATCAATATAATTTAATTGATCATTTTGTTCCGATCAAATCACAAATAACACGTTGATCGAAATTGTTAGACTCGATCAAATCAAATGTACTTGATCGATCGACTATGTTTCGATAACAAAATAGATTTCGATTTAAAAAAATATATGGTTCACAAATGTAAAAAGTGGCATCGGAAATACTAAAAATGATCTTTGAATTTATTATTTAATACATATTTTCAATTAACAACTCGTTTAGAATGTAATTTTTTGTTTATGCGAAATTGCAGGTTAAGAATTCTAATTTAAGTAGATGTGCCCTTAAGTCTATATAAGTTATAGATAAGTCTGATTTATAAGAGTACAGTGTATATTTAAAGATAAGTAATTATATGAAGGCAAAACAAATATATTTAATGAATGCATTGTAAGATAATTGTAATGGAATAAATTTAAAATGTAAGAATGTTAAGGCGCATTGAACGACAGTTTCAATCTTTTCTCCCACAAACCTTTTAGTAAAATTATAATCGCAATGTGTAAAAATTGAATGTGAAAATATAATTTCGTCTTAAAGTTAATATGTTATGTTGAAAATTTGTTGAAAAATTGTGCTTGCATTTATTGTTTGGCGACATTTTTGATTAGGATTTTTATTAAGAAGAAGAAACGTCTTGGCTGCTAATATTTGAAAAATCCGTGGACTGATAAATGACTTCAATCTAAATATTATTCTTGCAATTTTTCACAAACAAATATGTTGTACGCCAAATTTTTTTTGTTTTTTTTTTCATTAAGAGCTCTACATTCTGATTTTTAAATGATAGCCAATCCAAAATTTATGCCAGAAGTTGTTCCAAATTGGGAAAACTACCCAATTTATAGTCAAAAATTCGCCTATAAAGCTTAGAATACCAGTACCGCAACCAAAAACCACCGCTGTTAATGCTACGCTAAAATCATAAAGATTCACTGGTCTAACAGTTGGGATTAAAGTTTTAGTTCTGTGATTTTCTCGTTTCCACTTTAGTAATAGTCCTGACTCAATAATTCGTTTGGTTATTGCGTTCATTTGAGGTAGAAGATGATAATCCTTGATTACTAAGAACGATACTGAAGTGGTGTGAATATTTTCTTCTTTACGAAAACAATACATGCTGATTGGATTTATACTTCTGACATGTTCCCGCGAAACTGCAACTGTCAACTGTTCATTTTCCCTTAAAGCATTCAAGCATCTATCTACATCCAGGCAGATTTGAAATTTTGCTGCGATTAAATTATCTTCCTAAAAGATAAATTTAGATTGTATGTTTAACAAATGTGAATAAATGTTTTTTGATTTACCTCATTATGCATGTTAAATTTATCTGCTGCTGTCCAGTCACCAACGAAACTGTTGCCATTAGAAATTGCTTTTTTGGCAGTATCCATTTGAGGCGATTGATTTTCGGATACAAATGCCTTCAGCATGAAAGCCTGGTAAATAACGTTTAAATGAATGGTATATATAAACAAAATCGCCAAAAAAAATTTAGCGTGAAAGTATTTTGGAGAATAATTCCCCGAAATCCCAAGACTTGATCCAAAAATAGCGAACATGCACCACCAGAAATCGCGACCTTTGCTATCGAAGGATTGTATAACGAAGTATAACGAAGTTAACGCATAGGAGGTTAATAGAAAGGTTAAAAATCGTAAATTTAACAACAAAGTTAAAAAAGCTATTAGATCTAGCAACCTCCCAGATTCGGCAACGCACCAAGTTAATTCGTCCTCATAATACGAAATTGATGCGGACAGAAGAGTTGACTTAGTATCAGCTGAAAATCCGCCAATAATTACGTCAGAGCTGCCGTTGATAAGTTCGCTGAAGAACGTTCCGTTTTCTCCAGTTTTTATCGCGTCTTCATTGAGTTTGGTAATTTTCAGCTTCATATTTAGTGTATCGGCAATAATTTGGAGCAGCCTCACTTCCAATCCGTCATATTCCGAATTTCTTTTCATAACATATGGACTCATTATTCTGCTTGAAATTTTCAACAAGCAATCCTTAGTTTTTGGGGTATCATTCGTGAGCGATTTGTTTAAAGATTGGAATTGAATTTCTTTTTGTTTTAACACAGAAACTTGACAATTATAGGCCAACTTAATGTTGTCAATTTGTTGTCCACAGCTGGAACTTTTGTATGGATTCCACGTAAATATTTCCAAACAGCCAGTTTTCCTTTCCACTAGGATTGTCACATTCGAAATGTTCAGCAGAAATAATTCTTTAAATATTGTTCTCATTTGTTCAGTCGTGAATTGCTGCATTAAACTTTCATCTGGAACAACGACCATAACCTTTGCTAGCGGATTCCACATCTCCGAAGATTTCCAGTGAGCAAAATTTTCTTTCAACTCAATTTCGCTGGATTTAAAAGTCAAAAAATATTCCGTCTTTTTAGAAACAGCCAAAGAGCTTCTCGGATTCTCTTTCAAGTTATATTTGTCACTTTCACTGTTTGTTACCATCACAGTCCAATTAAGGAACTCAAACTCCTCATTTAATGATTTAAGGAGTGTATTCTCAATGCCATTTTTTGATGGGGCAATAGTCATCAACTCATGCCTTCTGGGATTTTTGTTCACCGATAAATGCTTGTAGTAAGCTACAATGCAAGAATTCAACACATCCACTCTTTGTTTTCTTAAGTTTTCTTGGAGAAGAAAAGAATAACTTTTACAAACAAGATAAAATACCATTGTAAAAATTAAAATAACTTTGAAAAACATTATAACATTAATTTCCTGCTTCCGTTGAAATACTAAACTATTACCGTCAATTTGCTTCTGACCGTGCTATTCTGGTATATTCGTTAGGGACCACATCATTGAATATTTAATACAATCGAAATGTAATACGTTTGTAATCATAATTATTCGTCTTATTTAATCTTTTTCGAATAGTTATGCATCCTTGAAGAACAACTTTATTTACATAATTATAATTTTTTTATTAATTTATAATTTATGAATCAGAAAAAATTTAATGATGAAACACACTTTGACACCCTATCTGAACCCAAAAAAGTGGTCGTAAAAAATGCTAAAAAAATAACAGCACAGACCATCTTCAACTATCGCCACAGTAGAGCCCGAAGGTGTTCCAAATTTTTTTTGGCATTCTAACCGTGAAATGGTTCTGCTGTGCAAGGTCAATGCTCTGCACTCCGGATAGGGAACAGAAAATAATTGTGTGGCTTCCTGCACAATTTTTTGATTGAACTACGAAGACCCAGATAAAGTTAGGTCCCAAAGGACAAAGGTTAATGACAATTTTTCGGCTGCGTATAGAGATCGTAATTGCGATGATGGCAAGTAAATTATAGGTTAACACCTCGACAAGAGAGTTTGTAGCCCTTGTAGATTCATCGGTATGAAGAGATGATGATGTTTACCTCTGATTAGATCTATGTACTTAGCATAAAGTCCGAAGACATGTCAAAACTGTTATGTCCGCGATAGCGGACCTGTTGAATTGGTAGGGAAAAATTTGATCGTCGTAAAAATACATGCTTCGATAGTTCTTAACTATTAACTATTAGATTTTCATTAATAAGTTTTTGATGTAACAAATAGTCCGTTGAATAATCTTTAAATGGATTTTGACATTTGAAAATAAGACTAGAAAATTCGTTTAAAATTATAGGATCACTAAAAAAATGTTCGGAAAATGATTTCATTATATCAAGTATGGGTTCAATAATATATTTAGTAACACTCATATGTGTATCATAGACATTTTATCTTGAAAAATTATTATTGCTGTGCAATTTTAGTGACAATTTCATGGCTTTTTTATTTAATTCTCTGATAGACGAATGTGAGTTAAAATTGCTTACTATTTTATTAGAATTATTATCATTGATTGGGCTATTTTGTTTAACAAGACCACTATAACTTTCAGTAATAACTTCCTCAGAAATGATATTAGAAGTTTTTGATTGATTGCTTGATTGAAAACAATTGTGTTGGCGCAGAAAGTGCATTTTAAAACTTGATCTATTATGAAATGCTTGTTTGCATAATGGCTCATGACAACGATAAGTATCGAAGAATTTTAAATAATGTACATATTTCTTTCAAATGTTTCAACCTAACATGTCTTCTAAAATTTTGAAATTTTCTTGGCAAAGAAAGCAAATCATTTTGAAATTACCTTTTACGTTTAATTAATGTTTATATTTTAATTTTGTCTGTAATTATAAATTTGTTAGCCAAAATCACTTCCTAAAACACTTTCACTTAACCTTAAATTAATTCTCAACTTACCAACTTGAATACTGTGTATAAACTGAACTGCGCACTATTCGGAAAATAATATTTTGAACAAGTTGCAACATGCCCTGCAAACGCAAAAATGTAAATTGGCGAGCTTATTGAAATAACGGTTCAAGTTAACTGTACACAGGGAATTTTTATGAGATGTACAAAAACAAGAACCCAATTCCTATGATTGTAAAGTGCACAATCATATACAAAAAAAAAGTACAGTTACAGCAATTACTGCCTATTTAATACGTGTTCACGAGTCAATAACAAAAGGAAAAATATTATAGGAGTAAACGAGACATGACATTTTAGACAATACGCATTTGATCGTTCTAAAAATATCATAATATTAATAAAAAAAATTATTGGCTCAATAAAAACTATTTAATAAACATTGTTTTTTAATATTATGAGCAACATTTTTTTCAGTGTACTGATTGCCAGCATGACTTCTTTCCAGGCCGTCCTGTACCTCTTCTAACCTGGTTTGTTTTCGCACGAGTTAGCGACACAGCTGCTGCAATTGTTTTATTGACAATAATGAAAGTCAACAATTAGCAATTTATATAATTCTAATTGCTGACCTAAAAACTATTACGCTGACCAAATATAAAATATATTTAGTCAGTCTGAAGCCGGCAGTCAAAGGCGTAACATTAAAATATAAACCAATAAATATAATATTATAAGAATCAGGCTTTTAATTAAATAATTAAAATATAAGAATTTTAACTCACGCAATAACAGACAATGTTCACTCGAAAGCTCAGGCCGATGGCTTCAGCTCCAGGACTTTTGTTACTTTCTCGGGAGACTCCAAAATTGTCCTCTTCTGTTCTTACACTTTATAAATGACATCGTGAGTATAATGCAATACTGTCGTTGTTATTTATATGCTGATGATTTGAAATTAGTTTCTCGTATTCAATGCTCCGCCGATTGCTTTAAACTACAAGAGGATTTGGATCCTTTGTGCGTCTGGTGTATTGATAACGCGCTTTTGCTTAATATTAGTAAATGCAAGGCGCTCACTTTTCGGACAATCAAAAATCGTTAAATCAATTACCTTTTATGCGTGTTAACTCAACTGTCGATATTGGTGTATCGTTTGAAGCCCATATTGACTTTATCTCAACTAAGAGCCCTGAAATAAATAGAAAGTTGAAACCCATATAAGTACTAAATATCTGAGATAGATCGGGGAAATTGAGGAAGACGTTTTTTTGTTCAGCTTTATATTGTGCTCTGGTCCGATCTCAATTATGGCCTGACCGCATTCACGCGCTGGGCGCTTTCCACTCAAAAATTTACCACCGCATCTATATATGTCAAATCAAAAACAAAGTTCTCACATTTTCAAAGTGGTCAATTTGCATTTACACAGTAGAGCTTCAATATAGCGAATCTCTAGGGGACAATAAAATACTTCGTTAGATAGAAAATTCGTAGAATAGAATTGTTTTGAAAATTCGCTATAAGGAAATTCAATATAAGGAGAGCAAAACATACTGAAAATTAAACGAATTTGCAGTGTTTTAGAAATAATTTCGTCGTAAAGAGAACTTTGTTGTATAAAAATTCGTAATAGAGGAGTTCGACTGTAAATAATTACTTGTTGTTTAACGTCAAAACAGTTAACATATATTAATATAATAATATTATTTTTTATAAACAATTCCACGATAGCAATGGTAACTGCATGTAATGAGTCGGTTATTTTGACCGATTTCGAATCGCGTCTGCTTGTTTTACTCAATTCATAAATTTTTACAAAACAAACGCGTCAAATTTCTATATGTATGAAAATTTGAAGTATTGAGCGTCAAAACCGCCCAGCGCGTGAATGCGGTCAGGCCATTAGAGTCGTGTGGAGTCCACTGGCTTACGGTGCGATTGAGTCTATTGAAAAAATCCAGAAACGTTTCGTCAAACTAGCAGGGATCAAATGTGTAGGGTTGTCTGCTCTGCCCAAAAATTATCCTGAGCGTTGCCTGCTGTTTGGTTTGGAGTCACCGCAGAATAGGTGGAGAGTAGTTTGTGCCTATCCCCTCTAGGTGGCAAGGTGAAATGCCTTGAGCTGTCGGAGCTTTTGGAGCCTTGTGAACAGGCATACCAGTTCCGTCATAAATTGTGTTTTGTCAGTCCCGTTTTATCGAACCAATTATGGTTTAAATAACCAAATGGCCAAAACTGCGCCTTGTTTTAATTGTTTTAACCCTGTTGTTAGGTTAGGACCATTTGGTCCATTTTTTTTTATATTTCTTTTGTAACTTTTGAACTACAATATATTATATATTATTATATATATATAATATACTAACAAATTGTTGGTCGATAGTAAATTTTCTTTACTTTACTTGACATTTATTTTGAAAAAAAAAGAGTTTTTTAATAATTTTGATGATATTGCATGATAAGCAAAATGTTTTTCTATTCATTTTGCAAATGAACTTGCTGCAAATGGTGCATTTTATTTCAGATTTTGAATTGCAACACCTACTAATCCCACGTTTGCGAGTCCCTGAATTAGATGTTGGATATTTTGAGGATGCCCTTGAAACTGGTATATGCATTTCTTTCAATAACTGTGCTGAGAATTTTGTTGTGGTAATCTAGACCGTTTCATCATATGCGCATCAGCTAAAGGAAGAGCTAGTTGCCGCAAAAATTCTGGTATCCCTTTGTTTTCGTAAGTTTTCTTGGAGAAGAAAAGAATAACTTTTACAAATAAGGTAAAATACAATTGTAAAAAAAAAAAACTGTGAAAACCATTATAACAATGATTTCCTGCTTCCGTTGACCTGTCTTGTGACCGTGCTATGCCGGTATATTCGTTAAGGACCACATATCATTGAATATTTAATATAATCGAAACGTAATAGGTTTGTTATCATAATTATTCATCTTGTTTAATCTTTTTCGTATAATTATGCATCCTTGAGCTATAGATTTATCGAGAATATTTGGCCCAGAATTAACCCAATTATAATTTACTAAATATATTTTAATTGTCAATTGTTATATCCGCATTCGTTTTACAAAAAAAACAATATGTAATGTTGCAATCCGACTTTTTTGAATATTCTGAAAAGGCAGAAAAACGTTTTGTGACACCTTAATCTAAAAAAAGTTGTCAAAAAAATGTCTGTTCGTCCGTCCGTCCGTTCGTTTGTAACACGCATTTCTCGTAAACGGGTTGACCGATCATAACAAAATTTTAGTATATGGTTTTTATCATTTTTTTTTTCCCCAAGGTTTTTAGGTCAAGTTATTGACGATATATTTTTTTGCACTTTCTCGAAAACGGCTCTAAAGATTTTCTTAATTATTACTTATAATAAACAACTTTGTTTACGAGTCATTTGACATATGGCACATTTTCCAAATCTCAGCCGTCAAATTTTATATCTAAAAAGTATTTTTTTGGGTCAGTTAGTTCGCTAGGAATAACTTCACGATATTCGTAGATATAATGTAGACTTATGGACACCGTCATTATATATAATTATATAGTATAATTATGAAAATCGCACAAAATTTTTTTGTTGATAAATAAATAAAGACTTGTTCATCTGAGGAGCAGTTTATTTTCTGCTATAGTCTTAAAATCAGCAAGAATCCTCAAACTTACCTGAGATCGACCAAAGCTAGTGTCAAATGCATTTATTGTAGTTGTTGCAATAGTTAATCGGCAGGCTAAATCTGTCTTATTGTGGATATACATTTAACAGGTTAAACGCAAACAAAAAGTCAACTTTCTCATTTGAAATCGAACCCAATCATTTAAATAATATTAATGTTTATCCAACTTATTTGTTCCCATAAAATCACATAACACTTTGCGTATATTCTGTACTTGAATGTCGACGAAAAATTATCCAAGCCAATATTTGTCAATAATTTTAACGAAAAGCTACATCAATGATTTTTACACAAACATGAATTTGGCTTAAGTCGTTTTATTACGGCATAAACAAACCTAGTCTTTACATTGTCACAGCTCACTCGCCATATTTTGCGCGAGATTATGCAATGGCCAGCGCCAAGTGGCCCAGTCGCAGCGGCGCTTTGCTATTTCTCATAGCTTCAAACGCCGAAAGTGGCCCATATGAGCGTCAACCTGCATGTGGGCATGTAGCCCCCGCAAACGACACATAAAACCCATATTACCTGAAATGCGAGTGAAAGGAGAATCGATATAGCGCTTTGTTAGTCGCAGCTGATTATTGTAAATAAAAAACAACAACAACGTCAAATTGTGACAGACATTTATTGGGCGTCGGCATGTTTCGGTAGTTTGTCTTTTTTTTTATTAAGCACTTTGAAACGCTTAAGCTGAAAGTTGAGCCGGAAAACAAAAATCAAATTCTAGTCTTTTGCCAAACCCTTAAACTTTTATTAGACCGATAATTCACACAGTTAAGGCACTTACAAAACAAACAATTTGAATATAAAAACAGTCTGTTTCAACGAAAACAATTCAGTCAAATAGAGATTTGGTAGTTATTTCTTTAAAACGGTTAAATATGGTAAAGTTTATAATGAACAAACAAACAAACAGTAAAGACCGCGGAAAATATCCTCAAAAAGTAAAAAGTCTCAAAAAGTATGGTGTTAATTAAAAAAATACACATTAAACCTTAACTTAACATAACTTTGTAATTATTGAATTTTTAAATAAATATAATCTGGCATTTTTGTAAAATAATTAATAATAAAACAATCTTTTAGAAATCAACAACATTTGTTTGGCTATGCATTAATCTTTCAATAAACTTAAAACCGTTTTTTTGCAATTCTTGAGCAATAACATTTAAGAGTTATATATTTAAGTCTTATCGGCCGGCCATTATAAGATCAATGCTTTTTATAAAAAAGGAGTTGTAGAACAAGGTTAAAAGTTACGAAAATATTCATAGCTATTGTCTACCACTTAATTAGAAATTTAAATGTTTATTTATTTGCCATAGGTGAATCGAAAATCGCAGATATGATTCTCAAATAAAACAAACAAATAGTTTGATATTTATATGGAGTAAACTTTCTTACCATAGACACAATTTTTAACCTATCTTTAAATGAAAAATCAATTTAAAATCGTGTAATTTTTTTGACGATTTTTAAATTTTATTTTGAGAGAATTATTTAAATCACGCGTCACATATGCCTCCAGTATATTTAATATTTAAACAAGCATTTTCTTACCATATTATGTCAGAATATCATTTTAAACTCCAATATTTTCTTCTAATTTTGGCCCTTAAATCTGAACAAATAAAAGAAAAAAGAAACAATATTAAACAAAATGACAAATAGAAAAAATATTTTAAGTAATTTTTATCTCGCATGTTTGTCCTGCTTGTTTTGGATAATAAAAAACAAGGTTTAAGACATTGACCTCATTCTAAAAACACTGGAGACACGCATTTAATTTAAAAATAAACATAAACAATGAAATCGCTAAGTATTCAGAGTTTTCAGCGCCACAGGCGTCTGAGACGATCATGCCCAATTAAATCTGCGTGCAATTATTACAGAAACACGCCAATTACAACACAAACACATCCGCCCATGCGAAGCGTGACGTCAGAATAAACAGTTTTTTTTCTCCAAGACGTTTGGCCGAGCGTCGAGACAAGTGTTAAGTCATCGGCGCGCCGTTGCTTTCTTTGACCGCCGCGCCGCGCCGTCTTCACCGATTGGCAATTACCAGCTGCTTCAGTTCTAGTGGGCGGCCAACCTCTGGCGTGTAAAGCGTTAACGAGTTGCGCGCGCACTCAATTTGCATACAGTTTTTGGTCTGCGTTATGCGTCTTAATGGAAATGCGATTTTCGCAATTGTCGCCTACGAGACAAGAGGTTACTGAGCGCCTTTGTGTGTGCGAATTTGCATCATGTTCGGGTTTTTCGCAGATGACCGCCATCTAGGCCTGTAGAGTGGTGAGGATGGACGCAAATTTTGGCAGGGGATGTCGATAGATTGAGACTGTCGAATGCCGATCAGTCGACTGAACCCATTGAAATCTGCCGGTTGGCCATCCAATTTTGCTCGCGTTTGAATTTAAGTCTCAACAGATTTTAGTGCACTTTATTGCTGGAGTTTGTGTGTTTTAAGTTTCGTGTGTAGTTAGTTTTTTTGGTTAATGTTTGTTTATTTAAAGAAGTGACAATGTTTGTAAAGTTGGTGTGTATTGCTATAGTTGATTACTTCTTCCGCACAAAAACAAAACAAACTCACTGCTAACGACTATATTGACATAACAACAGACTTGACTCATAAGCAGTTCGGTAAGGTGCTGACAGGAAGATTTTGCACTTTATCTCTATACTTACTGGCTAGTTAATCTAATGCAACAGTTGTTTGGTGGTCCAGATTTGTGTTAAGCGCGGATGCGACTTGTTAAAGACTAAACTTTTGGGAAATTGCATTGGTTTGAGTGTGACGTCTGTAAATATCCGCTAAGTGAACTAGACATATCAAACCATTTAGAAAATACTTACTCAACAATAAACAGAGAACTTAAAATATTCAAAACTCAGCATAAGTCTTTTTCAACATAACTTCCAATCCATTTGCATCATTAACAGTTTGAACACACAATCAAAACACCATTCATACTTTTTTTTTGCTTAACCAAGCCAAACAAATTTAGTACAAGCAATCAAGAGATGACCTTAAACCCAAAATTTCTCCACAGACGCTCACACTCGCTTTCACTATTGCCACATCACACTTCATATTGGCCAGGCCAATAAAATTCCCAACGGACGATGGTGATGGCACACAGCGACAACAAAACAGAAACGACTACAATAAACAGCAGCCAGTGAATGGCCAAAGTCGCCAAGCCCCCATAGACATATCAAGTCGACCGAACTCCGACTTCAATCGTATTAACAGTAACCGTGTCAGTCACAGTCTCCAGCTGGACGGTCAATCTGCAGATGATCGCATCTCCCAGCAGACGAGCACTGGCATAACGCCGCCACCACGCACCGCATCCGCCGAGGACTACGACTACAGTGACAGCGATGGCAATGATGCCGAATCGGAGGATCGCCGCCGCCACAGACGACGTCGTCGCAAAAATCCGTGCATTCCAGCGTACAGGTCGGCTGGCGGTGAATCGCATGGACGCACTTTTATCGATCTGAATTTCTTCCAAAGCGACCCATACTATCCACCACCTCAGCACTATCCCCAACCATACTACCAACAACCACACTACCAACCACCACACTATCCGCAGCAACATTACCCGCAGCAAATTCCGGTGCCAGTACCAGTGCCAGTGCCACAGCCGATCCTCTATCCAGTGTATAATGCCATCGGTGGATATAATTGTCTGCCATTTGGCGGCGGTGGTTTGGGTGGTGGTTTGGGAGGAGGTCACCATGGCGGTGGTCATCACCAAGGTGGTGGCATTTCATATGATAGTCCTGGGGGATTTGGTGGTGGCGGTGGCACTGGACCGCTAGGATTTTTCGGTACAAATGGTCTGTTCTCGCCTGGTAGCGGCGGTGTTGTCGCCAGCAAACCAATTGGTTTGACGGATTCATCGGTCATCAAACCAGTTGTCGAAAATGTTCAGTACGATACGGCGCCACAAGGAGTTGGTGGAGCAGCTGGCAATGGGGTAAGTCCCTAGATCTAATTGTTTGGTAATTGCCATTTAACAACTCTTTCAATTACAGATTTGGAAGCCAACTAGTGATCTAGTTGGTGGCATTCTCAACAATGTGTCTGGATACTTTTCTACTGTGTTTACACGCCCACAACGAACCTATCGAGCTATTTCCAGAGAAATCCAATCTTACTTGAAGCCACTTTATCATTACTTCAGGTGAAATTAGAAAAGTATGTGTTAATGTTGTTAAAATGAAATGAAAAGCAATAAATGAGCATAATGTTTTGGTTGCGATGTTTTATTATGATTGCTGGACATTTATAGTCACACGATTTCCGGTGCAGATGATGATGAAGATTTGGATGTCATGATAAGAGTGATGGTTTGCGATGGATTCGATCAGCGGATATACTCATAGCTATCGTAGTCTTCATTGGACGTGTCAATGAGACCCATGTACGGATAGTTTAGAAAGTTAAGCCACGCGCCCACGTCCCCATCGCCTGAATACCTTTAAGTGAAAAAATCGGTTCGTTAAAATCAGATTTTACTTTAATTATAATTACAAGTAGGGCATAAATAGAAGGTACAAAGGCATTTTAAGATTAATTCAATAAATTATTTAGTTTAAGTTATTCTATTCTTATTAGGTTTTCTTGATGATTTTTCGCACTTTGGCGGCAGTTCGTTGGCGTTCATTTTTCGCGCGTAATCTCGTATTTCTCAACTGAGTGGCCTTTGCATTTCTTAATTTGGCGCCTCTAGAGCTTCCAACATTCTCTCCATCGTCAATGGGAACTCTGGAGCACTCAAGGCGCGTTCTTTGCTTGGGCTCTTTACTGCCAACTCTTTGCCTATCGCGGAACAAACGTCTAGATTTCGGCGGTTCCTCTGTTTCATCTACAGCAGCTGCTACTTCTTCGCTTACCTCAGACTTTCTATGTGATTTTGATTTAGATTTAGGTTCAGACACCTTCTCATCGCTATCATTACCCTTTCTGACCAGTGGTCTACGTCGAAGTGGTTTCTGTGTAACTGAAGATTTTCTTGCGGACACTTTTGACTGTAAATTCCTCATACGGACTAAAGGCTGTTTAGTTTTCGCCGTTTTGGTAGCACCAACCACATCCTCAACTTCTTCGTCTTCATCATCTTCTTGATGTGTTTCTTCCACGATTTTCTCTTCGGATGACGTTTTCTTTGGCTTCACAGTCTTTTTACTTTTTTTAGTGGGAGCAACGACAATAGGGTTTTTATTTCTCCGAAAAAACGGCTCCCTGGCTGATGCAACATTCTCACCGTTGCGACTTCTGACACGTGATCCATCTAAAGTGTTGAACAGGCTGTAGCCAATATCAAGCGCATTCTTCAGCTCATCCACAATCAGGTCTCGATTATTTGTAATGAAACCACCCTGCGAAGAACCGGGACCCGCGTCGCCCACCAGATCGTTGGTAGTTTTGGCAAACGTTCGGAACAGCGGTCGATCCAACAGACGATTGCGTCTTGGTGCTGGCTCGTCCTCGTCATTTACTTGCATGCTCGATGCCTTAGCAGCGACAAAGTCTTCACGATTTCGTTCATATGCGGCCGGCACTTGCTTACCGTCCGTCTTACACTTTTCGTAGCATTGCAGCAGCTTGGCCTGTGTGTCGACCAGCATCTGCAGATTTGGCTCCATTCTATCGCCGACCGTCACATTTTCAGTGTCCTTCTTTTGCTTGACGGATCGAAGGATGTTATCATCGTGACTTAAATTGCAAATGCAATTTGGTTTGCGCTCGTCGATGTCTTCAGATTGGTGATTATCTAATGCTTCTTCATCAGTAGACGACATCTCTTCATCTTCATTTACTGATGGTTGGCGGTAAGAATTCGCTTCACCGAAATTAGGAACTTGATCGTATTTATTTATATTAAACATTGGATCCGGAGTAAAATATCCAGCATCTTTCTCATCTGTGTCTCTTTTACTTCGCCTAACAATTGGTCGACTATACCTGTATTTGTTACCGTTGATTGTCTGCAAACTCTTTGACACCACCTGCCCATCAGTCGAGTGATCTAAGTACTGAAATACGTCCCCTGTTAATGAAATTGTAATGCAAGAGGATGATTAATTAATATAAATGGTGATTAATGGATTTGGTTAGCTTATGAATTTAGCAATATTGTCAAAATACCTTCGAATGTTTTGAATCCTTTGTTGAGCCTTTTGAATGATGGTCGTCCTTCATGTGGTGATCATCCTTCATGTGGTAATCATCTTTCATATGATGGTCGTCTTTAGCGGAGCGGTATCCGCCGTATCCGCCACCTCCATAACCACTATTGCCTCCACCATATCCACCATAGCCACCACCTCCATAACCGCCATTGCTGCCACCATAGCCTCCACCACCGTATCCTCCACCACCGTATCCACCATATCCCATAGGGTATCCAGTATAAATGACTGGGTATCCACCGTAGCCGCCATATCCGTACTCGTAGCTGTCTTCAAAGCTATCCTTGTCCTTCTTATGATGTTTGTGCTTCTTATGATGTTTGTGCCTAAAAGGTGAGTCCATTTCCTCGGCTGCAGTATCTTCCATCCCAGCGCCTTGGGCCCTTGCATACAATTCCTTCTTCTTTTTCTCATCCTCCTCCTTCGGATCGGCAAAGTGACTTACTCCCCACAGATGAGCACCCAATTTCGGTGCTCCAACCATCGGCTCATCCATATGTTCCTGATAATAATGCATTTGCGGTGCATCGTGTGTCATCATAGCGCGAGGTTCACTCATGTGAGTAGGCATTTCATCAAACTGCATCAAATGACTCACTTGACCGCCAAACTGATCCCACTGTGATCTCGCTTGTTGGCCAGCATCGATAAGATGTCCGTCCAACGTTGACATAAACTGGGATGGCATGTGAGTCATACGTTCACGAATCTCACCGTTTCCCAAAATACTGCCGTGTGGCATGCCCTGCATTGGCATATGGGGCTGATCATTCATCACTGTGGGCATTGGCGGGTTCGGCATCGGCATCGGCTGCATATCGGCACGAAAGTGTTGACTGTCGTCCTGCATGAGTGGCCGTTGATCTGTCATCGGCATCATCTCGCGATAGTGCTGCTCCATCATGTACGCGTGTTCAGCGCCAACAGTCGGTGCCTCGTATGCATCTGGCTCATCAGCAAATGGATTAGCCGCCATTACCCAATTAGTACGGCCGATATTGGCAAAGGGAAGGCCAGACAATAACTTACCACGCTTCATGTGGCCCAACGATCGGAACGGACCCATTCGTCTGAGAGTAAACTGGTTCAGCAAAGGCCCAGCAACCTAAAATGTTTTCTTTAGTAATTGAATGCAGCCGTTTAAATTCTTCCACAATTACCATCTCATCCATGGATGCTTCAGTATTACCAATTACATCTTTTGGCATAACTAAGCCGACCAATAGGCCAGCGATTATTAAGGAAACTGGATTTCCCTGAAACATAATTATGTGAACACGACTTTTAAGAAAATCCTGTAAAGTAAAAGTCAATTTGGAGATAAAAACATGACACTTTGGATTAGTTAAGACCACAATTGTTCCCCAAGATAATAAAGCTTCTCACCATATTTTTTTATCACTTAAAAAAAAAAATAAACGTCAATATGTTAAAACTTTCTTCGTTCAACAAAAAACATTAGTTCACTTTTTCCACTAGATTAGACACTTGCATTTATAGCCACTTTGGCAAGTGTTTCTTGCCACGGTAAACGGTCAACTGATGCAGTGGAAAATGACTTTGCCATTAGAGTGGCTGCCTTTCCGGAATTGCATTGACGTTGCCAAAAACAATAAAAAATGGTCATTCCAATGAAATTTGCGTTCCCCGACAAAAATTTACATATAAAGAAATGAAGTGCGGCCTCAAAACGCAGCAACGTTTTCGCTGAATGGGCGCTAGCTGCAGCAGTTTTTTGTCAACACGAGGCGCGGGGACAACGCGACACTGCTCTTCCCCATCAGCGTTTTTTCCACATATGTGGTGCACATTCGCAAGTGCCTTCTCCCCAATTTTTGTTTGCGTTAAAGTAAAACGAAATTCAAGAAACTTCCATCAGCTATTCAAGTATGTCGACAACGAGGAAGCGAGAGGAGGCAAACGCTTAAGCGTCAGACTAAATGAGCAACGGCAACTGCAAGGTCATCATTTGCACTGTTATTGTTATTAATGTGAGCTCAAAGTTTGTTTTTGAAATGATTTCGAAGAATGAAAGGTATGGGCATTGAGCTAGGGCAGGAGTTGAGGAACCATTTGAGATTACACGCAGCGAAAGTTGCGTCCTTTGGCAATTCAATTAAATTTGTTAGAGCGCTTGGAGTCCTGCGGCACGCGCATTTTGTTCGCAAAAGGGATGAGTTGGGTTGGGCTGAGAAAGGGCATTGTGCCGTGGGCATATTTCGCTACGTTGCGTTGGTGTCCTTCAGTTTTACCTCAATAGAACAGCAAAAAGACGTGTCGCTATCAATTGCTTCGCGACCAACATTCCAACGCGTTCGGGCGTGCATTGGGGTGGTAAATGCGTGGATTAGCACTTATTTAAATTTGTTTCCGTCGCTTTTACGTTGAGTCTGCTTAATTGAATTGACGCAAAATAATGAATTTTCTTACGTGTAAAAATGTAATCAAACTGGCAGTTCAATGAACCAAAGGCCCAGTGGGGTTTTTATGGCAAATTTTGTTGATTCAACAAATTGATTGCATTCTTCTAGACCCAAAAATGCAAATAATTCAAAAAATAAGCCTTTCACAAATGACATTAACACTAATCAAATAATGTAGCATATGAAAATTGAAAGTTCAAACACTTAACCCGCCAAGAAAGCTGCAGAATTATGAACGACCAGTTAGGATGCTACCAATCAATAGAAACAATAAATGAAATTGCGATACAAAAATTGTATTAGAATGACGAAATGGGCGCACAAAATTTTATTAAGACGCTCGATTTGAGAAACAGGCGAGTGGCAACAAAGTTTTCAATTGAGAATGTTTATGGAGGCTCAATTGTTTTTCATTGTAGGCAAATAAAATTTAATTGCAATAATCAATTTAAGTGCATTTTGGGCAGACTGAAGTCGCATGATCAATTGGCTAATGGGAATTTGAAAGTGTGATAAATAATAATTGACTTATACATTTCGTGGCAATTCATAAGGCCTTTCTTGTCTAATATCAAAGACACGAACCATAATTAATTTTTAATCGCCTACAGTCAGGCATTTTTTTTTTTTTGACTTATAGTATGGTGAGTTTAAGATATTACAGTTTATTTGCTAAATTATCATCGTTTAAACTGTGTTCATTAAATTAATTTTTAAGAGATAAAGAGTTATTAAAATATTGATCTATTAAAGCTGTTTTTAATGAATTCTATTATTTGTTAATTGAGTGAAACATGCATCAACTAAATTATGTAAGATAAGTAAATGTTAAGGTTAGGCTGTTGTGGAAATCTTTATTTACATTTAACAATTAGAACAATGTTTATGATTTTATAATTATTATAATATTTCTACAGTTTAATTACAATA
>JANSTS010010697.1:0-11568 GCA_026546915.1 Sylvicola fuscatus
GTTTTATAAGTTTTATGCAAATATTTCATTTTCACTATTAAATGTATGTTCCACACATACGTCAAAACATAAAACCAATTTTACATGAAATATGGTTTGAATTTGTCAACAACAAAAATTAGGATATAAATTTTAAGAAAAAGTTTAAAGACCAAATATTAACATAAATAATAATAAAAACTGAGAAATGGTAAAGTCTATTCAAAAGTTTCCCATCTGCGATTACACCTTAAGAGACCTTGATAATTTTGATTTATGCCAAAAACTAAAAACGATTGTACATTTTCCTAGTTTTTCCCGACCATTTCCTTGAGTCCTTCCTTCAGGGGATGTTAAAACGGGTTATTGAATGATAAGATAAAGTTAGTAAAAGTCGGATTTTAAAAAGGCGTTTTAAATATGAACAGAAATTAAAAAAATTGAAATAAAGTTCGATATGACGAGCAAAACATAAAGTTTAAAACCATAATCCTGAAAGTGCCAAACAAAGGAAACCAGAATGTTCAATCCACTAAAGCTTTATTTCGTGAGTCTTCATTAGATGATTTGCACAATCACAACTGAGTCAGAACATTTCGTAATCAAATTCTGTGACGTTGATGTGTTTGTTAATTCCCAGGGGTTTCAAATATGTTTCCGACATTGAATTATTCCAATTTGTGTGGAAAGCGTTGCATTGACTATATTTCTTGGAAGACGTGCCGTAATTGGTTCTGCTCGAAGAAAGCTCGACGTCGGACGTGAATAGTTACAGTTTAACCTCATCAGATCAAAGTGGCCTTGGTATATGTTTGTCGTCAATTACCATTACATAACAACTCACTCAACAAACACCAGAGGTCATATCCTGATTGGTGTGTCTAGAGCCAGCCAAAATAATCAAGCCTATAAATCACCAACGATGTTTCAAGAGTCGGCAGTCGGCATCGATGGGGTCAATACCAGTACGTCTATGTGGGTATATGTTTGTCAGCATAAAATCGCATACATAGATATGTCTTTAATCGAATTGTGAAGTGTAAAAACTGAAAATCTGATTTATCCGCCTGTGCCTGTGCCGCCGTTCGTGGACGTTCTGCCGGAAGACAAAGAATTCGGGAGGGTGGGACGGGATTCCAAATGTTGGGTACGTTGCGTGCAGCAGACAATTTATTTGTGACCATTCTGTACAAACAGAAGAGCTTTGCCAATTTCCTGTTTATATAGGATTGTGCACGAGATAGCGTCTGGATGGATGTGGCCATTTCTGGAACATATTACGAATTATTGCTCATAAATCTTTATAACAACAAAGACGATCGAATTTAACATTTTTACCGCATGTACATAGATTTATTTAATTGTAACTTGTGTAAAGAAGACGTGATGTCCGGTAAATGATCGCAAATCTTCAACAAGGCCCTTACGAAGCAACAGAATCCAAAGAAGTATTCTTACGAACGTTCGGCTATAATAATGTGCGATTATTATACATAAAATGTACAAAATTTATTTCAATGTCGTCCATCTAGATATCCAGTCTTAACTTCTTCTTGAAAGCACAAATCATAGTTTAAATTGAAAGTACTTGCCAATTCTAAAAATTAGGTTAACATATAAGTAGCTTTTCAAGAAACTTGGAAACCAATTCTAATATTGATTTGGGTAGTCATCCTGCACTGCCTTTAACTTCGGTCGCGCCATGTATCAAGCTTTCTTTAATCTCTGACACTTGTTTCAAAATGACCTGTCTAGCCTTGTCAAAAGGATCGGTTTTCAACTTACAGCAAAAATACATTCTTTTATCCTTTCTCAGCATGTTAATAATATTGACACGATATAAAAGAAATACGGACACATGGTTATGTAAAAATACCACCCGGCTTCGTAGTTTCTCATTATGATCAGTTATTCTTGTTATTCGTCATTTGGATTATATTTTCCTTAGACAGAAGACATGTTGCTTGTGGAACTTTCACTTCTAATATGTTTTGTCGTCGTATTCAATGCAATGAACTCTCTGAATTGATTATTTTGAAAAAGGCGCCACTCTATTTACTAGTCTTTAGAAAGGGTTTATTTAAAAATACATTTTTTCACATTTTACAGTGAGCCGAATTGAGTATTATTGATTAGACTGTTTTTTGTTAAAGGGCGTGTCGCTGTCCATTAATACTTATATGGAACTAAATTAACTAAATTCTTGATAATTTGTTTCAGTTGTTCTAAATATTGACCTGAACAACGATTTGTATTAGACACATTATGAAGAAAAATAACGACAGGGATTATCCGCCGTTCTGGTCGCAACATTTTGTTCTTTACTCAAGTAAAGTAATCGTATGTGTATGAATCACTTTGTTTTTATGACATTGCAGAATTTTTCTTGACCATTACTTGTTTAATTAAGTTTTTGTAACTTAAGACATACAAAAAGAGGACAGGTATAAAGAAATTACTTATACGAGTAATTAACTTTGAACTGCTTTGGGATAGTCTATAAAATTACTTCTTAAAGATCACTGATTTGATATTATCAAATTAGTTAACGGCGATATTATAAATAACATTTATATAAAAGACATGTTTAAGATGCGTAAATAGAAATGTCGTAAATCGTTATGTCGACTTTAAATTATTTAAAAAATTCCTAAAAATAACATTTAGAAGAATAAAAAAACATGTAATCAAATAAATTGAATGTAATTGCCAGTGCCAATTTGTTCACACAAAATTAATTTATTCGCTCACAGAGAATATTAAAAAAAGTTACCATAAATGTTTGTTAGAACATAAAATGTTGTTAGACGTACAAAGTGAAAACATGTTTTTATTCTTATTAAGTTTTAATGATCTAATGAGGATTGGTTGTGCCTTTTTTCGAATGGTCTAATTTGCTTTTTTTGTCTGTGTCACTTTGTTGAGACTTTTATATCCAAATAAGACAAATTTTCATCAAAGGAAAAAAATCTTTTTTGTCTTGTAATTAAAAATAGTTTCAGATTACTTATTTTTACTTATTTGTTGTAAGTTGAAATCAACCCATTTTTTACCATCATCAAGAATTTTGGTTATTTTGATGATTTTTTTTTTTTATTCTGATATAAATTGGCTAGAACAAATTTAATTATTTAGTTATGTCGTTGCTCTGAGTGAACAATCGTTTATCGATTAAATTTTAAAACTTCAGTTGAGGTGTGTCTATTGCCTGTTGACAAACATGCAATGTCATTGAAATGCTTGAATAATTCGGACACGCTTGGTTCACATCGGAAACTAGCATTTTCTTGTTCTGTTTAAACTTTAAACTTTATCTGCTCAAATAGTATGGGTACAAACGAGCATGTTTATCTAATTAGCTATTCGCGAATAAATTTTCGATAAATAACTACAAGGCCATTGCAGTTTAAGCACACAGCTCGAACAGCAACGACGTAATCACATAAGCTGCAATATATCTGCAGTTTACACTCTTGTGGTGACAGGAATTTTGTTGATATGTGCTGCAGTTACTAGTAAGTCTACGAATTATCTTAATACCGAAATAAACGAAAAGTTTTGTATTGTGCAGTGTTGAAATCAACAAACTGCCACTTTGCCATGGTAACTTAAGTGATTGACGCGCGTCCCTGGTGCATGCGCTTTGGCGTTGCACAGTCACAATAGGATAGGCCGAATGTCGCGTCGTCGTACATCGGCCCATATTGTTACTTCGATAAATTCGTTATGGTTTTTGTTAGTATTAAGTGCACATGTAGCAAATCTTACATACATTTTACTGTTTTGTTTTCAGATTGCGGCCGCTTCCAACTGCAAATTCTGACTGTGTAGCGCGACCACACAACGATGAACGAGGATTTGGTAAAGACGGTTGGTTCCTGCACGGCGATGGACTCCGATTCAGTTGAGGATTTCCAATCGCTCGATATGGATGCGTGCTTTACCGCATTCGATAAAGACGGGTGAGTTTGTGCTTAGAACTACCCCCAAAATGGGTTCAGCCCTTAAAATGTTGTGTTGTACGCGCGCGCTCCCAGCGTCGATGTTCTGCATTGTGTTCGAAAAACCGCACAGATAAATTTTCATTAAAACGCTCGTTTCTTATTTATATTCGAATTAAACTTGACCCGCATGCAGTTTGGCCAAAGGATAAATTATTCAGGTTTTTAATTAAAAGCGACTTTCGGCTTTCGGTGATGTTTCGGGGTCGGGCCAGCATATATTCATTACGGTGCTGCGCCTTCATGTGCCGCTGTACTTATGTTGGCTTTGCATGGCCCGCGCGCTTGCCCTCGAATTTCAGCGAATTTACTATGCAGTGGCATTGAAATCGCTATCCTGGATATGTTGTGTCTTTTTTCGGGCGGCTTGGGAGGCAGTGGAGGTTTGTGTCAAGTGATTTCGCGGCAATGTACATTGTACATTGTGTATATGAGGATTTTTACGCTTCGTGTACGACAGTTTCTGCTAACTTGATTGGGTGGTGGTGGTGCTGGTGGACTGCGGTCTGGGCGTTTATTCAATTTGACGGCCATAAATAACATGGAGGATGTGTTTAATTAAAGTGGAGAGCAATAATTGTGTTTAAATGGTGTGGCATGGTGTCCAATTTTCATTTGATTTGTAGCTACAAGGATACCGGGCGAAGTGTAGCACGACTAGCATTAAGTGTGAATTGCTGCGTGCAAAGGGATGCAATGCAGCGTTTTGTGTGTGAAGAAGCCAGCTTGCAAGATTTATACAGTTCTGCTAGTGCATTTTTTATAATTTGCGAATTTGTCATGAGTCATGTTCTCATGTCTCGTTTTGTACATATGTACATCCGGTGCCCACTGTGGCTAATGAGAAACACGTAATAAATATCAGCATATGCGACCGTATAATGATTCAAATGTAGACTGGTGCTACGCATGACGATTCTGCTTTGTTCAAACAAAATTTGTTGGATTTGATTTTGTAGAAAGTATTGTAATCGAACCATTTAAATGTTCTTAAATGGATTTATAGATTTTATTATACCATTGACAATATAGCTTTTCTTAATGCAATGTATTTTGTGTCAATGAAATTTTTGAATACATATGCAAAATAGGTTTTACGAAATTCTAAGCAACTGTTAACCTTTAAAAGAAAATTGAGTGACTCTCCCTACAGTTTCTACTTACTTAAAATTCGAGAAAAAAAATTGTACACATCTGGTCATTAGTTATGATATTTTCATGGATTTATTCTGACTTACATCTTATTTAAAAATTTCAAATATACTTATACGAGTAACTAACATAACTCTGAGATGCCTTGGGATAGTCTATAAATTTTTTGTTATTATTTCTGACTTCATTAAAATTACTGATTTGGCCTTACTTAATATATGCTAGTAATCATCCATTAATTAGGTGAAGAGATAGAAGTGTCGTAAATCGTAATATGTTAAAACGTCAATAATATTATACGTTTTAAACTATGTCGATAAGTCAAGTTTGGAGCTGATATAGTATAGAGTATAGACTTCAATTTATTTTTGTTAAATCTTACCAAAAAAAAATCTTTGACAAGAAAATTAATCAAGCAAATTGAATATTCTTGCCAGTGACCATCAGTTTACTCCAAATAAATTTAGGCACACACAGAGAATACGAATATTAGATACAAGTTTGATAAGAAATATTTGTAAGAATATAAAATCTTGTATTGTAATTTCCACTTAACAGTCTTTAGACTGATATTCAGCTAAATTTACATTTTTTAATTGATGCTTTAAAAATGCCACTTAACTTGACCATTATGTATATTTATATTAAATAAACAAATCTTAAACATAAAGTTCTGAACACAAGAATACAATACAAAATTGCCTAACAAGTAATGCAACAGTGTTGCTCTCCAATTATCCTTAGCGTCATACCTATATTAAACGTGAAACATTATTACAACATATATTTGCTTATGAACCAGCATCTTCAATGTTCAGACGCATTTACAAGAGCATAAACCTCCATTTTTATGCAAAAACAGAGACGTTTACACAACTTAATAGATTCAATAGCGCCCATATGTATGCAATAGCTTCCGGCAGATGCTGTGAAAGTCAACAAACATTTGCCTACCCCTAATTTTTTATTTGGAGGACAATCTCCACCCCATACAAAGGTATTCAGAACAGGCGCCAACCAATTCACTTCAAACACCTGAGTTGCAAATAGAGGCGCCGCGCCGCGCCTTACCTGTGTAGTGCTGCTGTGAAACACTTTGTAACAGAGTGTGTTATTGTAATTCGCCACCGTGCTCTTACTTCCTTCTCTCACGTATCATCCCATAATAGAGGCTGACTTACTTTAAAAAAAAACCAGCATAAGAGCATAAGTATATAGACTATAGAGTTAATAATAATGGCCAAAGAGCGAGTGAGGCGCGGGGCAACGGAAAATGTACTTGTATTGTGTGTAAAAAGTTACGAGATCCCCGTTGGGATGAAAATTGCCAATTCAGGTGAGACGTCGGCGAGACACAAAAGTCGGCACTAAACGTGCTCATTGTTTTCTGTTATACTTAAAAACGAAATACAACTGAGGAAGCATCGGTGGGCGTTTTGGGAATGCGATTCCAACCCAGCTCCCGACTCCCCGGCAGCGCATGCAGCACAGCAGGTATTTGTGTAATTTGTATTAGACGACAAATGACAATTGGGAATTGGCGACGGTGCGCTGCAGATGATTATGGAAGGTGAAGAGATTTAGTTCTTAATAGTAAGTGCCTTTTAATTTGAAGCAAAGTAAAGTCATCAACATTATGGAGCTTTTGTTGATTGCAGTTTCACTTTGTTGCTGTGATTCTTTTCTTTTGAAATGTACACGTTTTCTTTGTACGTGCGACAATTCCTTGCCCTGCGTTTCAAGCACCGTTACTTTAAAGCAATAATTTTTAAGTGTTTTCGATGTGGATTCACAGTTCTTTTATGAAAATCTTGTGAATTTCCGTAGCACTTGTTATTTGATATTTTATTTTTTAATTATAATAAGAACTCTGCAACAACTGTCGTCGAATTGTTATTTGAAAAAAAAAAACAAAAAAAAAACAAACCAACACGACCTTCAAAAATTACAGCACAATGAAGCGATGCAATCAATAAATTCAAATGTGCACACACCAAAGTGGGTATTTGTGAGCACAGCTTGTTATTCCAGACAGCTGATCAACAGCGCAACCAAACACAGCGCAATAAAAAAAGTGAATCGGAACTCACAACCTGGCACAATCCCACCGCAGCGCAGCCATCCTCACCCCTGACGCTGCGATTGGCGTATGAGCTTTTAAAGCGGGCGCTACTCGCTCCATTCACTGCGCCACAAGCGACAATTGCCGTGCCAGAGACTAATGATTGTGATTTGTGCTGCTACCATATTCGACCATTTGTATTTTTTTGTGAATTTCTTTTAAACTTTTTATTTGATATTTAAACCGCAACTATTTTTTTTTATATGAAAAAAAAACTCAGTACAGGATGATAAATAATCCGACTTGTTGTATAAAAAGTTTGAATATACTTATACCAAGACCTCGCTTTGCGTTGTGGATACTTTTAAAAGTCTCAGATTAAAATTACACTCAAATTGCGATTTTCAATTATAAATAAGGGCGGAAGCTTTTTTTGTATCGCCCAACCAAATCGTTGTTGAACATCTAAACATATTTATGAAGTATTTTATTTTCGGGCAATTCTAACAGATCTGATTTCTCACAAATGTTATTGCAACCTAAATAAACTCATAAACAGCAATACCAATGAAATATCCCACAACTTTAATAATAAAAAAACAAAGGAGGTGAAAACCATTGGATATCGAAGGTAACGACTTAAAGGCTAAAATTAGTCTTTAATAAGTAAAACGACGGTACTTCGATAACGACTTAAAACGTAACGATACAATGCGAGGTAATGGTGTATTTATTGACAATATATGTTTTAATAATGCTACAGATACTTTCTAAGACAAAATATATATTTTTATCTTTTTTGTCTCTAAAAAGTATGTCTATTTGACCATAAATTTTTAAAGACTCCAATAGCAAGGATTTTGTACAATTTTTATTTGGATTCCGGTTCTCCTTACAGGGTGACATTTATAGATTTGTGCATCGATTCATTGAATTTTCGCAAACAAAATGGCAAAGGTTCCACATTAGAGTAGAATCATAGTATTTAATGTTAAACAAGTAAACATAATGAGCGCCTTGACTGAGTTTGTTTAAACATGCTAATTGCATTTGGGTTCGCATTGGGTACTTGAATACAGACCCCTTGCTAGCATTAGCTACTCGTTGCATGCAATTGCAATATTTTTTCGCATTGCATCGCCATCGTGATTTGCATGCGAATGAATATCCAGTGCATGAGCGATTCTGTTGGTGCCAAGCACTCTTCCGTCTAGAGTAGAAGCAAATTCGTTAATTGCTCGCTGATTACATTGCTATTGTATTAAGAAAGCCAAGTGGTGCAGCGAAAGTGCACTAGAGATTGGTCGTGCGTATATGTTGTATGCAATATGTATTCACTCCAAAAAGTTTAGGTCAAAGGTTAATTACAGTTGATTGGCGTACGTGCAAAACGATGTAAAGGGTGTCTCTCTCTCGCATAAACGCACATTGACATTTGAATATTTAAGTTTTATGTTGTGTGACATTTCGTCTATTTCCATTTAAAGTGACGATCGCCTTTCATTAGCCGAGTTCACCCTAATTTGTCGTGCCCTGTTCCGCAATGACAAGGGACACATCTATGTGGTGGCAGCCGACAAATTGACGCAAATGTTTGCCGTATTCGATAAAAATGGAGACGGATTCATTGACCGCGAGGAATTTCATTTCTGCTGGAATAATTGGATTAAGACGGTAAGAGCCTATTTTCTGGATGATGTGATGCAGCGGTGTTGCGGCCCCGATGGCTGAGTGTCGCTTCACGGGAATGCCACCCGTATCGCGTGCATAAGCCGTGGATCGCTGCCATCTGCAACGAAAAGGGGTGGCTCTCGTATTTATTCATTGTTTTGTTTGTTTGTTTTTTTTTTCCATTGATCTCTGCTGCACACAGATTGTGCGTCCAATCAGCGCTTTTCTCATTGTCGACGTGCAAAACGATTTTATCAGCGGCTCATTGAACATCAGCAATTGTAGCGCCCAGCAAAATGGACAGGAGGTATGTTGATGTGTTTTTTGTTGTTTAGATGGGTTTGGGTAATGCCTCTGTTCTACTGATGGCTATCATTGTATTCATTCAAATTGAAAGCTTTGTTTTGAGTGTGAAAGCGGCCATTCATTATAACGCATTCCATTATTCTAATCCCTCTTGAACTTCCATACAGATAATTGATCCCATCAATAAACTGCTCAACACAATTGAGTTTGACGCAGTCTTCTATTCGCTGGATTGGCACCCCAGTGATCATGTGTCGTTTGTGGATAACGTTAAGAAGAGGCCGTTAGATGAGACAAGTCCGGTAAGCTTTAATTATAGCCTCCCCTTATCTTAGATAAGAATACGAAAAGTCGTTTTCACTTTAATTATATCTGCTGAAAATCTAAAAAAACAGCTTAATTTGAATCGAATTATTTCAAGGTTGACGCTGACAACGCCCAAGTTTATGACACAGTTGTATTTGCCGGGCCACCCCTTATGGTGCAGCGGCTTTGGCCACGTCATTGCGTGCAGGACTCGTGGGGTGCTGAGCTCCACAAAGATATGAAAGTGGTTGAGAATGCTGTAAAAATATACAAGGGCACCAATCCGGAGGTGGACTCATACTCAGTATTTTGGGACAACAAAAAGCTGTCTGATACGACGCTGAAAGGTCAGCTCATGATGAAGGGAACTACAGATATTTACGTTTGCGGATTAGCATATGATGTCTGTGTTGGTAGGTATTCAGCAGGCTAAAGTTTGTCTTATTCATTTCTTGTTCGGCGTTTATGACCGAAGAAATCATGTTCATTTATTAGGCGCTACAGCAATTGACGCTCTCTCCGTTGGCTATCGAACAATACTCGTAGACGACTGTTGTCGTGGAGTGGATCTTGCTGATATTGAAAAAACAAAGCAAACTGTCATCTCAAGCAATGGAATCTTAGCAAACTCAGCCGAGGTTTGAATTTTATTTTATAATATTTCTTTAATTAATATAAGTTATATGAAAATGGGGTCACTATTAATTTATAAACAGATTAAAGCAATGGTTGAGGGAAGGGATCGACGGCCGGAGTTGGGATACAAATTAGCAATGGAGCTGCAGAACCCACAATCGGTGTTGGCCCAAAGGGTTCCCACAAAGCGCATTTCGTAGAAAGACGCATTGCAGATGATTAAAAGCAGATTATATTTAAAGAATTTAGTAACTAAATTTGTAAAATATGCGTCTTGTACGGATTGACGCCTGTCAATCGCTTTAATACTAATTGCACCTATTTTCTTAATTTGGAGTGCTTTTAAGCAGATAAACATTTTTTTTTTGACAATTGCATTTTTTTTAAATAAAAAAAAATCGTCGAGCTTACTAAAAAACACGAGTTAAAGTGAAAATATTTTACGGTTTATTAATTAAATAAAACATGTTTTCTGGTCGGATATTTATTTATTCAACCAGACATTAGTTTGGTTAGTAAAATTCCACTTGTTAAAAAAAAAGTATTAAGAAGATTCATAAGATTTCAAAAAGTTATTGTAAATGTCGTAGCTCTGTAAATGCTTTAGTAAAAACTTGGAAACGCGACTCTAAAACGCTTGCAAGGTGACGGTTAAACATAATCAAAAGTCCTTCAAACTCCCGCACTAACTTACTTAAAATCAATTGAATAGTAATAAGTTATTAACATATCTATATAAATCGAATGTGTGTAAATTGTTAAATGTGTCAGACAAAGAAAAAATTAACTAATAAATGGTGATTTAGTTTCGTAAACAAACCAATTGTACCTATGTCGGTACGACTAACTATAAAACAACCTTCCATTGATTAATGTCGCTTATTATTTATAACCGCATAAATCCGAAAAGGTTTCATGCGTCACACAATTTATAGTTTGTCTCTGCCCGTTTCCTGCTGCCAATTGCCACCTTCTGTGAATGGAAGCATATCACAATAAAATACATTGTAAGTGCGTCAATATTGTGTTATAGTGAGCACTAAAATATACAAACACACACACGCACACATGAGATCACAATGAAAAATCTATTGAATCCTTTCAAATCGCCATCCCACAAGATTCCTATCAAATTAATTAATGTTCCGTATTGTTATTAATATTAACAAAATCAACCCCTAGGACCCGACCTCGCCATTATTGCATGTGATATTTCAGTGTGTGTGCAACATAAATCCACAACATTAAATCGGTTGGGATATGCTGATAGCAACTATGTCACCGATGCAGCTCGCTTTTTTATTTTTCAGCATAATGAATAGATTTCCTGTAATCATAATTGTTATTGTTTGCCCATTAAATACGGTATAATTATGCAAACACGTTATCGAGCATCGCATTGCATCTGGTGTTGGGATTTTAACTGATGCACATCTGCATTTTGGATAATCTTAC
>JANSTS010010697.1:16122-28716 GCA_026546915.1 Sylvicola fuscatus
ATTTTTTTTCACCAATTCCAACACTCAAGGTTATGTTAGAAGAGAAGACCATAAAGTATATAAGCTGAACAAGCGTTCAACTTTGAGCGCCAACGCAGCGTTTCGGCTCCAGATTACAGCTCTTTGCGCTTGCGCCGAGCGCGACAAGAGTGCGACCGCGACGTTGTTGGATTATGAAATGAGTATTCGACTTTAGTAAGGGTTGTGGTTCGTGACGCGTGGATGTTTAAATGTTATCGAAATGTGATCGCGAAAAATTCGTAAAGAACTTCAAAATCAATAATTAAGACCTCGTGCTTCCATTAGTTATTTAATCTTACATTTACCTTTAATTAATAAGACAAAGGCTATGTGAATTATGATGCAAATTTTAGACATAACCGTTCCATGACAGATAAAAAGTGGTTCACTTTGCCGAGTGCGAGTGCTTAGAGAATTCGTGAAAAAAACATATTTACAGTTAACGGCTGGTTAGTGGTAGTGGTAACTGGTAGAACGATGTGCACCGGCAACAGCCAACAAGTCAGAAAACATAAAAGAATAAAATAAAGTGCGAATCCAATTGGGAGCTCTCGTAAATTGTATGATGCAATAAAATAATAATGTGAAGAAAGATTTACATTTTCTGGAAAACGAAATGGCATCTTCGTCGGTATGTTTTACGATTGCGTGAAAAATGTTAACAAAGAGCATCGCGAGTTCAAATCTTTAAAAAATGAGTTTAAATGTGAATTTAGTGCTTTAGTGATTTCTGGAGATAAAATATTTTAATACGATTTTTTCCAATGTGCAAGTGACGTGTAAGGTAATAAGCGTGAGTGATAAGTAGCGACTTAAAAACTTTAAGCTATTCAATAAAGACGTTAAAGAGGAATCAGAAAAAGGTAAGCAATTCTTCTCCACTACTCGTATAAGCAATACATGCGATTAACCGTAGTGATAAATGTGTAAGGAAAAGGAAATGTAAATTTGAAGTTTACCAATTTTTGACATGACTGTACCCATGTACATTTGTGCAGATTTTATAATTTTAGAAACCGTAAATTGGCTTTGCATTCTCGTTAGCCTTGAAATGAGGACAAAAGAGAACCACAAACAAATTTGTTTATGCGATTTTGCGAAAAATTATATTTCTGTTTCATTTTTACATAATACATTTTACCTAGAATTTCATGTTTTTTTTTTATTGGTTACACTTCCCAGTTGGACATAACAGTAAAAACATCATTGCAATTAGTTTGCTCGCACTTTTAACAGGTCGTGTTGCAAATCTCTTCAGTTTCTCTTTTACCCAGCACGATGTTGAAGTAAAAAGTTGTTTCGCGTTCTGGGAAGTTTTTTTTAAAATAATTGTTTAAAGTATGGGTATTTATACAAATTGTATTTTTACTGATGTGATGTGTTTTTTTAATTGGTTTAGTAATCGTCTTAAGCCAAAGGGTTAATTATATTCTGTAAGTTTGAATGTATATAGAATTGTTTACAGTATTTCCTTTTGCATTTCCTTGAATTACAACTAATTAAATTGTTGGGTATTTGATTGAATAATTTATAGAAACTTTTGGAGTTAATTATAAGGGGAAATACTTACTCTTTAATTGAAATGAAATAAATTCGTAAAAACGATTCTCTATAAATTTGTGCTTTATACAAATGTTTGTAAAAATATCATGATTTTATTTAAAATTAAGAAAAGTTGCTACACAAAAATTAAATACAAAAGAAAACTAGCTTTTGAACATAAACCTTTTCCTTCTACAATTTAGTCTTAGTCGAGTTCCAAGTAATTTATTATTCATCTTTAGTAACATTTATCTTAATTTAACCACACCCAAATAGAATTTTTAATTTAACATTTTTAATTTGCATTCTAAACATCGTAGTCGCATCGAATTTATTTCTAATTCGTCAAAGAATAAAAGTGAAAAACAAATCACATTTGCAAATCCACATATGCCATACATAGATTGTTTTGTTTACATCCACCACTTCCTGGAATCGGAATCAAAGACGCGCAGTTCAATTTTTCTGAGAAATTTTAATTGGTTTAACATTGAGAAACATGTAACCTGACATACCCAACAAGTTTATAAAATAATTCCTTTTATTTAAATTCTTCAATCTTTATACAATAACAGAATTATATAAATGCTTCTTTTCTAATAATACTATTTCTTGGATTTTAGGCTGCTGACGAAAAAGTTTGTGATCGCAACGCATCGATTATGATGGTAAGTTTTTTCATTTTCATGAGTGAGTGATTATATTATCATTATAAATCCAAATCTTAAAAAACATACGATATTTCTTACATTTGCTCGAATTGAGTAAATGATAAAAAATTGATGTATCTTGGCAGTTACTTCTGTCCATGCATTTTAAACTTTTAATTTTTCGGTTACCACAAAGAGCATCTTTTGCTTTATATTAATTAATAATATACGTTCAACACATAATTACTGCTCCAAATTATGCAAATGAGATGTGTGCCCCAATTAAGGAACAGACTAATTAAATCTATGTGCCAGTTAATTGGGACATTTCAGCAGCTGAATTAATTATAGCATAAGCATACCACCACCAACAAGTAAAGCCGCCAACTATATAGTGAATATATCATATTACGGTTAATAATGAACGAGATTCATGTTTACCTTTTCGCCACCACCCTGGCCGACGGTGATCAAGAATCGGACGGTGTTACATCAGATAACACGCGTTCCGATATGGCACAGGGAAACGGTTATTTGGGCTATTCAACATGCCGAGCACAATGGCAGTCGAGACAATTTGACGCCGCCGTCACTTTGCGCTCCTGGCGGCTGCTCTGCGACGCAAAGCACGAACGCGATGTGTGGGGTGTGGGTGGGTGGGGGTGGCTGGCAAAGCAGCGCAGCGCGTTGACGGCGTTTGGCAGCGCCGAGCCATCCGAGGCAGTTTCACCTCAATATCTACTGATGGAAATTAATGGTATTAAATATGCTATACTGGTACGTGATGATGGGGTGAACAAGGGATGTGAAACAAATACGACTAATATAATGTAACGGGACGACACAATGTTCCGTTTTGTGTACAGTTTATATTGTGTGTACCGTTCCATATATTTGAAGCTTATTATGTTCAACAACATTGCTTCATAATAGATGAGCCATTGGCCTTCACTCGGAGAGGTTATTTCAATGTAATCTTCTATTGTTTGCTGTGCTGATGATGCCCTCCTTGGGTTCCTGAATAATTTATTGAAATTCGCAGTGTCGCACACTGAATGCTCTCGCACTGCATGTACATATAAACATATAATATGTGTATGTACCTTGTAGTCCTTGTGATGTGTAAATGAAGATGGAGCGAGCATTCAAACGTATAAACACATTCGTGTGCAAATGTACCGAATACATGTGCAGCATGTGAGCTGTGAAAAGCGTAGAAGGATCCGGCAGGAGAATGATGCCCTATAGAAGTGTGTGTTGTCACTTATGTGTCGACGATGGGGGGTGTGAGCCGGGAGGTGTAAATAAAGGATAAGAGCGATCATCTTGTGCGCGATGTTGTAAATATTTGATGTACCAAGATTGTAACAGTTTCGCTTCTGCTTCTTCGAGGCTACATGCTTTTCAGTCATTTCTTTTTTGTCTTGTTGGTGTAAACATTTCGCTCGCGTCTATGTGCAGAGTTTCTATTCTGCAGCTACAATGTCTTCTGGTTGGATTGACCTAGGCCTTGGAGCTGCCATATTGCCAATGAAATGGCTTGTGAGCACATATTTTTTGACAGCCGTCGCTTGGATGTACGTTTGCCATTGGAAGAAGTGAATTGATTTTAAACGAGCACATCAAAGATAGGCGAGAAAAATGATGACAGAGGAAATTTACAGATATCCCCTACCCCAGCTTCTGTGTGCGGATCAAATTGCCAATTCAGATGAGATGGCACATCCGGAAACGGTATTTGAAGGCGGCTTAGCGTATGTTATGTGGCTCAGTGGAAATGTTTCAATATTTTTTGGGTGACACAATTTTTGTGTGTCGGGCATGTTTTTGTAGGGGGTGGTGTTTATATGAATTGTATTTTTTTTAGACGAAATATCGCCATGTGCATTTGATATATTATGTATGTCAATAAAAAACTTTATTTTTGCTGTGCTTTTATGATGAGTAGTTAGGATTGAAGAATATATCTCAATGAGCCAACCGAATAAAAGCTATAAACACTGAACTGCTTGAGAGCTTATACGAAATATGGATGACAATGATTTGTGGATAAGTCGAAAGCGTCTTTGACCAATGCAGGACTAGAATGTTATAGTTTTTTTTTCTTTTACAAAAAAGGACCAAAGTATTGGGCCGTTATATTTTAAATGTGTTGAGACTTTGACTTTTTTTGTTTTAGTCCATTTGTGTCGTTGAAGAATAGTAAATATCATGCGTACAATTTTCGTAGATTTTGTCCAAATTTGCCATATGTTGGCACAGATTCATGTATCTTATCTATATCGATTTAGTCGCTTTGACAAAAATTGACTCATGTATACCTTCGTCGTCAACAAATCCCCCAAACGATTCATTCGCCATCAGCTTTCTGTGTTGTATCCTTACAAATCTGCATGGTTGGCAAAAGGCACTCAACAGCAATCTCCATGGCACTTTAAGTTAAATTGTGTTGGGACCAAAAAGCTATTCTGCAGACGCAGCTGTCATAACATTGTGATGATGTTGATGAAACGGGATTAGCAGCACCTGCTAATTATGTGGCTTAATAACTTTGAAGATTGATTGCTTAGGTATTTATGCATCAACAACTAAATATATAATTATACGAAAAGGACATTCATGCATTACTATTTACTAAAAGCGACTAATGTCGAATGGAGTCTATTTTATATCAGCCAACATTGCTTTGGGGTGGCTCTCATCCCCCATCCCCTTGTGCGTGAAACAAGACAATACCAAAGTGCGGTGAGGCTATTGAACCGATACCAAAATGAAGAGCATTTCACCGTTTCAAGCACATTAAATCAGTATTTCGAACGGATGAATCGAGTTAACAATGTATTAGAAATGCTGAGGATAAGGATTTAAAACACAAGTGGAGCCATGGTGAGCCAGATATGTATTATGTATGACAGCACACCACGTTCGCAATAAGAATAATGTCAGAGAAATTGACAGCGAGCATAGATGTTCGTTACGGCGCGGCGTGTGTTTGTCTTCTCGAGGGATCTATGCGGCTGAATAAATGGAGAATATGACGGATTATATAGAAAACCGCCTCTATAAAAAAGGACGGACATTTTTTCAATTAAGTACAGAAAATGTCTTACATCGGCATTGGGGATTATAAAATATTCAATTTCGGTTAGGAATAATCCTATCCCTTTTCTTAGCTTTTTTTTTGTCTGTCCTTGCAGATCCTTAAAACAATTTCACGCTGTCATCTCAAAAATATTGTACATTGTGTATTTGTCGCTCATTTATGTGAAATTTTATTCCCTCGGCATTTTGTCCGTTTCAAAAATCCTTGCAAAGGCGTAGAAAATTTGGGAGCTGTCGCCATTGCTGCAACTCATGTGCGGTGGGACACTCGCATTCCATTTAAATTCTAAAATATGTCTACCCAATGTCTACCTTCATCTGACAGGAATAAGCGCGTGTAACATTCAAGAAGATGTTTATGTTTTGCGAGCTATAACAAGCTGTCTGCTTTGTGCATGTACATGAACTTTATGAGTGACGCTTAACGTTTTATCATTTCCAAGAATACGTCATTAAAAGTCTGATAAAATTTGAAAACATACATTTTAAAGGCTATTAAAGTAGATGATACTCATTCAGGATTTGCAATCGATTTTAAAACGTCTAGAATTGGTTGTACTTGTAACCATCCGAGTCCGCATGAATATCCGTGAAACCACATGGTGGACATGCATTTTTAATCTATGATGATGCATACAAACTACAACTTGTTGCAGAAAACCATAACATACAATCAATACTGAACACTTAGAAAAGATTTTTTAATGTTTTTTTAAACATATAATTTGACTATAGATTGTAATTTAAGACGTTAATTTGTTTGAAAAAGGACTCTGATCAGAAAACAAATTTTTGTGATGACTATAAGGGCCATTGTTTATAAATGTTTTTATTGTTATCTGTAATTAACGATTTCCTAAAATTTCGCAGAACGATCAATGCTATAATCTTTCTGAGAATTCTAGTAATTAGAACTAAAAAATATACATAACATAGAGGGCCAATTAAAAATTGAAAAACAATAATAATTGTAAAAGACTTATTTTTTTGATTGATTTCATCTTGTCACATTTCAGCTAAGTGTGTAGCTATTTCAATTCTCAAAGCTCTACATATACCCTTTGCCAAAAAGCTTGACCTTACTTACCTGCTTGATTTATAACGTTGCCACTCCTAGTGCAAAATCCAATGTCTATATATTATCTACAAAGTTTTTACAAAGTCAACAAAAAACTGACTTATGACATTCCAAATTTCAATGTCACTACATAATTCAATTATGAGTCACTTAAATCAACAATGATGTCAACGTTTTATAACATAAAATATGCATATTGCATAATTTGCCTCCGGGTAATTGCATATATTATGTTCAATTTAAAAAGCAACCTTTGACATACAAAATAGCTCGTATCACGTTGCCAAGAACACAATTAGTTATTTTGCAATCGATCTTCACATGTTAACAGCTCTGACTCATGTATGGTAATTAAAAAAATTTTTTTAGTTTATTAAGTAACTTTTTAATGTTTGATCACAAAATATGGTGAAACAAATATTTTTTCTAGAGAAATATAATTTGCAATATTTTTCTTACTAGATACTAATTAATTTCTTGTAATAATCGAAAGCACATGGTTACTGTATTTTTTGCAGAAACAAAATAAAGTAAAGTTTGTTTTGTTTACATTAAAGACAAAGACATTTGAATATCATAAATAGCAGAACACCTCTGTGGCGTGAACTTAATTAACTCATTGATGTTACCCGCTGGAATACTTTACATCTTGGCTTAAAAAATAATGCAGTTATCGTGTTGTGTACTCCAAAAGATTAAGGCTCTACCAATTATTTAACTGAAACCACTCAATCACTGCCCTTGACGTTGGGGGTTTCACTGTCTTATCAAACTTCACTTCCACAGTTCGTTACCTTCTAAGGAATTTTTTTTTTTGATAAATCGACCCATTTATCCCCTAATTATATAGGTTAGTCAAGTTTCATAGCAAAAAAGCTACCAAATATTACTCTAATCCAAGAGCTTTATAGTTCCTTTCAAACGTATCAGTTTATATTCTTGATCACGCATTAATCTACCAAACCCCTTCATTTTTCAAATTCAAGCCGAATCTTCTATTTTTCTGCCGAATTTTCAAATTGTTACACCTGTGCAGGTTAGTGCAATTAAAGTTGCAGAACGATACATTTTCTAATCAAAAACAAAAAATCATCGATCAAAAATAGCTTTTTACATTCAAATAATGATATCTTTGTCTTTCTTTTTTCGGATTGAGATCAACAATATTGCAGCCGTTTTAGAAAGAGAGAAACCTTAGATGATAATGTCATCTTTAAATTATCGACTTGTTCGGTCTTCTTTCTCCAAAATCTGCCATTCAAACTATCCTGATGTTATTTTATAAAAGGAAAGGAATAATCCCCAAACAATCAAAAACTTTTATATAGGTTTAGTTGGATTGAAAGCTAGCTCAAGTGCGTCGCGACGAGTCGTTTGGTTTTCAGTGTTTTGTTATCATATAGTGTAATCAATCCCCTGGGTGAAATTTCATCACAACTTATAACAGAAGCACAATTTTTCATCCGCGGATTTCAAAGCACAGTGAATGACTTTACGAATAATCGTTTTACCGCCCACCCGCTGTCGCGCCGCGCCGCGTCACACCGTCCCAGCCAGTCGCGGCAACTCTCTATGCTATGACATTCTATTTATGTGGGTAATATGTTAACGTCACATTAATATATGCTTGTAATTTCGTGAGGGCACATATGCAAACACAAACAAATAAAACAACATAACGAAAAGCATAAATTTAAAAATTGCTACGACGTTGAATGGGGAACATGGAACGGTTCCTTCAGTGCACACAGAGGGCGCATTGAATAGGCTGAAACACAGCCCTTTCGCATAAAACATATAATACAGGGCACAGACAAAGTACGCCATTTCTCAAATTTCATAAGACTTGTTGCGGCAGATGTGAATAACAACTGAAAACCTAACATCCAAAACAACAGAAAAAAAAAACAACTAAAAGAACGAAAAACAGCAGAGTAAAGCAGACTTAAGTCAAATGAAAAATCCATTTTCCCTTGAAAGGAGTTTTTATTTGTGTTGTGTGATTTGTACGCGTTGTGTAATGGGATAAAATATAAATACCGACACCTTTTTGCCAATTTGGCAACAAACACTGAATGTATTTCCGCATCACAAACCCTGAATTTGGGAGGGGTGGTGGGAGGCATGCGGCGAAAAGCGAAAAACTCATTTATAAATAGCGAACCTCAAAACGTATAGCACCAATAATCAAAATCAAAAGTTCATTAATTTTCATCGAGCTTCCAATTTCCATTCCCGTTTGCCGCCCGCCATTTGTTCACACATATCGTGCGACCCTATTTCAAGCACACGGTGTGTATGTTGTATGCTTTCCACATTCGCATGACTTGGCTTTCTGCGAACTCATGTAAAAAGGGTTTCGCCATTTTTGCGACAAAATCAATTTGCAGTGCTTTGCATTCCGCGCCTTTGTGTTCACATAACTTTTATTCCCTCTGCCGTTTGGTTTTGCCAATTTTATGGCAATCTTCTATTTTTCGAATTATTTTTCTGTACTGCATTTATCAATTCCTTATATTAAATGTATTTTTGGAGCTTTGCAACGCGCCACAACGAGCGGCAAAACAGAAACAAATTCGTGCGCAGCTTACATAACAAAAGTGCATGCGATTTTAAATTTAGATATGAACTTGTAATGCATTTTAAGAATTGATTTTAATGCGATATTTCGCATTCAGTGGTGTGGTGCGATTCTATGTAGTCCATGTCATGCTATCGGTTTTCAGGTACCACCCTTTTTAGTAGGTGAGATAAATAGAAATATTTTTTACAACATTTGTTCTCTATTCTTTAGTAATTGAATTCCATGCCATGAGGGATAATATTTTTGTTTAAATTGTTTTTCCGGAAATTGATTTTGATAGAACGGATATTGTTTAGGGCAATCGGTACAGACCCTGAGTTTTTATTTTTTAAACGACTATAAATTAAATCGATTATTTCTTTATATTTATGAAAAAACAACCATTTCACAAAAAAAAATTAAGTCTATAAGTTTTCTACTTTCTAACAAAAATTCAAAGTCGATATTAATATTAAAATATCATTAAAAACATCAAACGATGGATCAAGATTTAAAAAAAGTGATTGTATTGATTTTCAAACTCGGCTAGGACCATCCAGAAACATTCAGTAAATTCCAAATGTGGGTCATATACGTCATCCCCTATTTCTCATCGTAAATCTATATATTTGATCAGATTCACTTTATGGCACATCCCAGTCCCATAATATGCTTTCTATAGGTACCTACTTGATTGGAAACATTTGTTATGTTGCGTCACATTAATGTGGATAAGGTGGACAACCACCAAACATTTCATTTGTTCCGCAAATTCATTTCATCCCCATCTACCCAAAAACCGTCTCCACCGCCCATCTAACGCTATTACAACATTTAAATCAATTCAGAATTTCAGACATTTAAATCAATATACAACAGCGTCAGATTGCTACCATCCACATTCGCTTTGTACATGTGTTGGTTCTACTTGGAATCGCACCCGTAAAGGACCAGGGAGTCATAATAACAAACGATGCCGTTAATTCAATAAATATATACATATATAGAGGTTTTTGCCAAGGATGTACGAACAAGTACGTTGATGCAAACCCTCTCCCACTGCGGCCATCTGTTCCTCCCCAACTGCTAACTGACTGCGTTCGGAAGTAATGTTTCCCACTCTCGAATGTCTATTGAAGTTAAAAACGAGATAAATTCAATCGTATTCAATCAATAGAAATTTCAGTTTTCGTCGATTTGCTGTAGGAGAAGGGCGAGGAGGCGCAAGCTTTCTTTCTTTCGTTTCGCATATATCTACACATGCGGCGTGGAGAACAAAGCGGCAAAAATATTGTGCGGGTTGAAGCCGCATCTCTTGACGCGTGGTGTGAACAAATTCAATAGCAGAAACTGCTATCAGCGGCAAAAATAAATATGGCTAAAGTTAGTATACCATACATCTTAGCGTTGTGCGCCCATATTCCCTTTGAATTGTTTTGCGTGTGCGTTTGTGTGTGTATGTGTGTGTCTGGTGGTAAAGCTCGCTAGCAAACCGTCCTTGGAATTGGGTTAAATGGTTGCAGGGGCAAAAATGTTGCCTAGGGATCCTTCTAAGACAATTATGAGATGTGTATCCTTAGAATTCGATGAAACAATAGGGATTATTATAACTGGTATGGGTGAAACGGACGACGCGACGCGACAAAGAATGAATAGAAGGCATACAATTTCAAGGGGTTGAAAACGAGCCATTGACAAGGAGTCTACTGAAACAACATGAAGGTGGAGAAAACGATTTCGTGGCATTTTAGGTTAACGAACTATCGTTGAATAGCGGCATTTTATATGAAATAATAAATAACGACCTCAACATAGAATTACAATTGAATTTGGTTATAACCATAATAACACATTATGTTTTTTTTTTGTTTTTTGATAAAAAGTTGTGTTTTGTTTTTGATTATTTTATAAACGATAAAACTTTCATATTTTAGTGGAAATTTATACAAAGTTTTAAACGCCTACATTTATGCAAAGCAAAATAGATAACATTTTACATATATGTTTTCCGTAAGGATTGTAGATAACAGTCAGATTTTTATTGATTTCCAAAACGAAATTTATTTCCACCGCCTGTCAGAGTCTCCTTCAGTCTGTTTCCACATTCCGTACGATCCCTACAGCTACTTTTATCTATAAACATTTTTTTTGTTGTGGCCGTTCCACTTTACAAATAGAACAGTAAACACGGTGTATGACGTGTGTGTTCCTGGCCAATGACAAGTATGGCACATGTGTTTCGTTTACACAATGCCGACCCTGCATATTGTGCGAAAACTTTGTCATCGTCCACACAACTCATCCTGCGATCCTAGCCAATTCAAATTGAAACAAGCCTGGCAGACTCATTCATTCATATTCTGTTCGTCTCACTGTCATCTCTTTGACCCTATATGAACAAACAGCTATGCATAAATATGTAGAGTTGGCCACATTTAGTCCTTCCCCATACGCGTCAGCTATTTTAAGCAGCCACACCCCCTCCAGCCTGATTACTTTCACGCGGTCAGCAGTCAATATGTATGCAAATGCATTGTCAGCGAATGATGATGAGCATGATTTGAGTGTGGTTTTGTTTTTCTGGCACATCCATATTTATGTATGGTACAGCCTACTCTCATTAATTTTTCAGTTCTTAACAATTTTTTTTATTCATTTAATATTCTACATCGTTTAAAGTACAACATATAAACATGAAGAAACACTTCCTAAGCGATTTTAACCCCTACCCCCTTAGATGGCTGGCCATGCTGCGCTCGAGAGACGAGTTACAACATTTTTGGGCATTCTGCCAGAGAATAGTGCAAATATTTATGCAGGACACTTTACTCGCGATCTGTGAATTCTTAGCAATTTTTCTCACGTTCCGCAAATATTTTTTATGCATTAAAATGTTACACAGGATGAACAGGAGACTATTTCCAGTCCACAGCATTACGGCTAATTTGTAGCAACGTCCCCCATGGTTATAGAGTCATTTACCATTTCACTGAAAGTGTTATATGTTACGTAAGACTTACAGTTAAGCTTTTACGAGGGTTCTATTTCAACTGAATGGACATTGAGATAACAACTTCATTTTTTACCCACAATAATAACGTACGATAAGATCAAAAGATTCGCCTATTTAAATCGTTATGCAATTCGCTTCTTCAAGATAATGACAATGTGCATGACAATAAGAACTTTGCTTGTGCTTATGTAAGCACCGGTCGTCCTGAAAACAAAAAGTCTCGTCATTTAATAGCAACCCTCGTATTCCTTGACGTTCTCTATAGTTTAATTTAAGTTGAGCGCAAATTAAGACCAACTTCATTTACTTTTCTGTCTCACGTCTCGAATGTGCCTGATGCTGATGCTGATGCTGCCGCTCCATTGCTGATTGTATAAGAATGGTATTATATGTCGGGCTACTGGGAAATGGATTACATTTATGGCACCCCCTTGCAGGGCGTGGTAAAGTCAGGAATCTTGTAACCAAACAGTTAGGGATGTTCACACTTAAAGAAATTATCGCTTTATGTAGATTTTATATGTTCTATGCCAATTATTCTGTAAGAAACAATTCTTGTTTTTACTTCACTTACCGTCTTCCATGCGGAAAAAAATCGATAAAATAATTAGTTAGTAAGAGTTTT
>JANSTS010010697.1:28816-42801 GCA_026546915.1 Sylvicola fuscatus
TGAAACCATCATGCCTGCTAAAATCTTTATCTCGAGAAAATGATTTCTTGAAGCACAAAAACTGATGACAAAGTTTTCCTGCTATTGGACCACGGAGACACACACCACCATAATCTACATATACACAATGCCGCCATAATTTCTAATTTGTCCCGACCCCTAAAAACTTTACCTTGGCGCAAATTGCAGCCTGCATTGGAAATAAATTTTCCCTAAAATATGACGTAAAGCTGCTCTCGGCACTATACCACTGCGACTGCATCTACGAGTCATATATTGCATGTCCATATACATACATACAGCTGCATACAGGCGATATCGCGAAACTGCAGTCCGCAACATAGCGAACAACTGCACCTAAACTATGGTAAACTTGTGCACGTTTACACAAACTGTTGAAAAAGGTTGCAAACCAAACTGAGCACCAACATTGGCCGCACCAGTTTTATTCACTTGCAACCGCAGCAGCCCCGCCAATCTCATCATCATCAGCATGAAGGCGGCAGGCGTCTCGCCCCCACTGCCTCCCATCACGTTCCCCAAAATCAATTAAGTAATTAAATAAATTACAATTAGAGAGTGCATCGCTGCTGCGAGGAGATGTGTGCCGGTTGGCGTCGGATGTGTACAGCAGCGCCAGCGATTTTCTTATTGCGCGCATCGCCGAAACTGTTTACTGTTTCATGCTGCTCGCTGTTTCTTGTGTTTGTTTTGTTTTCCTTCAACCGTTTGCCAAAGAATTTAATTGCAATATGTCTTTTCCTTAAATCGTTGAACCTATATCCACGGACCCAGCTGTGGCGGGTTCTGGCTGGTATAGACTTAAAGCGTTCTTCCGTCTTATAGTTTTACTAATCTTCTAGAAAACGTTTCTCATTCCACATTTCTTTTAAGTCCATTCTCTGTACACGTTGCCTTCCATCGAAAACACGATTCCCGCGACAAAACCGAATAGTGATGGCAACCCCCCAAACCACACCACATCACACGGTGCCTTAAATTTGAGCATGCCCTTTTTAGTTCACCTACTTTTTGCATAACAATACCACCCCCTAACACAAAATGACGCTGCTCGTGTACTCGACGTCGATGATGACATGCATACATACAGCATATTTTTTTTATAAACGCTAAATTCTTTTTCGTCGTTTCATCAACTTCACCGTTTTTAATGTATGCGTACGCTCATAATTGTGGCCAGCATTCGACGCTCATGGCATCTGTCATACATAAGCCGCCATATCCAAAATATTATCAAATATGTACTTCTGGCCACCTCTTGGTTGTCGTTTATTTTATTATTATGCGAATATGTATTTGCGTTGCTTCTCGCTTGCCACTCCAGCTATATACCTACACCCATCCGTCATTTGCACAAAATCCTCCCTGTAGTATTTCATCCCTGCCTCGTTCGCCGACCTGTTTTGTGCCCGCACAGTTGCCAACATCGTGGCTCGACGTTGAGAGTGACGACCTACTCCTATACGAACAGCGCTGATCCAAGCGTCGACCCATTTTTCATGTATCGACTGTGAATACACACACATAGCATATATGTACATATAGTTTACACACGCCGCGTCAGGCGCTCATCCCTCTCCAGCCTCCAAACAGCGGAGCCTAGCACGAGGCACTCGCTGATAGCATCACATCATACAAATGACGTCATAGACAGTAGTCAGATGGTTTGATTTGATGCTAGCGCGTTTTTATAGTTTCCACTCAGTGAGCGATTTTCTTTTAACGACATTTTTGTATACAGTTTATGTGGAAAGCTTAAAAGCTTTTTTCCTTGTGAAATAAAATATGCCGGTCTTGTCATTTTCCTCTTCACTCATAACTAATGCACGCTGCTGACGAGTGTGTCCTCTCACTCTTCGGTTGGATATCGCTGGCTTGTTCTATTTCCCGTTGCTGGACAGAACAAGTCACATTGTGTATCTGTACAGTTCTATATATTATGTATATGTTCTGCTAGAGCTTTCTCTCATTAAAGCTGCCACCCCTTCGCAGCTTTCGCTGTTGTGAAGTGCAAAATTTAGAAAAACAGCGTTCGGAGAAGCTTTGCCCACACGCACATTTCTGCAGCTGTGTGCACATAATTTTGTATCAATTTCTCCTTATGTATACATATGCAAATTTTGTTTGCTGCGGGTGGTGCACATTTTAATTTGAAAGGAGTAGCAAGAAATTTCAGATACAAAGCATACATTTTTCTCTTTCAACATTATGCTTGTTATTGATGGTTTACTGCCATAAATTGTTTAGTAGAAGATTATTTATAAGTATTGCATTGTTTATTTCACAAAAAAGTCTTATTCCAGACGGGAGTAATTTGTAACCTAATAAGAATTTATTTTACTGTTAAATATTATTGTAAACAATTCTCCTTTCTTTATAAGTTTACTTTTTCTAAGGATTTTTCTACAAGCTTTGAAAAAAGTTGGTACAGATTAAAGTGTGCTTCAATCAAAAAGCTCAATACAAAATTCGTTACGACAAGTCATTGCCACTGGCGGTTAGCTTTATTACAATGACGTTGACACCGTGTTCCAATGTACTTAACATTTATGCTTTTCATTTCGTGATCAAGGCGAGCAAAAACATTCATGTACGAGATATATGAATATTCATTATGTAATATAGTTTATGCTCACTATAGCTGACTATTTTCAGCGTGAGCGTTCGTCGCACATTTCACGTAGTTTTAGAGCAGCCGTCATATTCTCGTTTCTCATGTATGCATTTTGCATATTATATTTTCGGAATTATTCGCGTGTGTTATGTGTATTTATTTTTGTGTACTATGCATTTTAGACTGCGCAAAAGCGTTTCCTTGCTTTAGCATGCGCAAGAAATTACGACCATGGAAACGTTTTCATTGTTACACATTTATGTTGCTTGAAAATGCTCAAAGATTAGATTTAATTTGTTTACGAGCCAGACATGTTATTACATTTGGTTAGTACCTACAATAATTCTTTTTGCAATTAATTTTAATAATCTTTTTAAAGGAGATTTTAACACAGTCTGCAGGAAATTATGTTTTCCAATAAACTAAAACCGCTAAAATTCAAACTGAATATTTTTACAGAGAAATTGCTATAGATTGGTCAAATGTTTTTTTTGGTACTTAATTAAATTCTTATTTTTTCCTAATTTCAATGTTTTAAACTTTTAAAAGCGTTTTTGTTAATGAATTTGATTAGAATATTTTAAAATTGGTTGATTAAATTTAAATCTCCCATTTTCAATATTTCTATTCCTTTAAATTTTAGTTTATCAATTCATAAATATGAAGAGACTTTATATTCTTATAAAAAACTTAATTGTTAAGGTCCTTAAGTCCTATGGTAAAAATACATTCAATAGATATTATTCAACAATCGTTTTTGAAGAAAGTTACTCAAAAAGTTACAAATCTACTCAAAAAAGCTCTGTCCTTATCAATATAACTCACCGAAATGTAAAGTCGCGTCACCCTGTGAATACACAATCAAACAAAGTGCTGATATGTCGCGTATGCCACGATATAGGAACGGGCAAGTGAGACGACCGTATGAGTCGCGCGGCCCCACATTTAGCGTCGCCAAAACAGAAAAGCTCAGCTCTCGGTAGCCAGCAGCATGCGTATATCCGCGCCCAAATGTAAATTGTGGCAGCATCCAGGCAAGAGCAATCGATTGTAGTCAGGTGTAGTCTGTGCTCGAGAAAGGTTGCAATTTATCCGCCGAACGCCTCTACATAAATTAACAGAACAGTCTCCTGTGTGTATTTCTTTTTTTTGTTCTTCAGTAGAGATCAAAAGTAAAAGAAGTGGAATCGGGGGAAAAATAAAAGAATCCAACGAAGAAAAGAATTATAGCAGCCGAGCGCTGGAAAATATTATGTGGAGATAAGAGTGGTTGGTTGTGCAAGAGGAAAATTCAAAGATTGCCAAAGGAGCAAACAGCTGCGTTTTGCGCGACTTCGAGTGACTACCGAAACTAATGTTAGTGCTAAAGTTGGTGATATACGAAACACGGTTCTCAGAGCTTTCAGCTATCAATTAAAAGAATCACCATGAAGATGTTGATGAACAAAGTTCGGTTTGTGAAGATGGAGTGTTTATAGGAGGAGTTGTGACACACAAAAAAAAATTTATACGAAAATTTTAAGGCACCAAAACAAAAAATTCCCGAATTACCAACAACGACAAGGCTTTCGCGGAGGTACGGCATTCCTTGAAACGTGCAAGGGTTTTCTTTCATTTTTTTCGTGCGGCTGCACAGTTTTTCGTTTCTCGGCCGTGCTGCTGCTTCCATTTTCATCGTGGATATTATACACAATCACATACTTCCAGAATAACGGTAAGCTTTCACAGTTTTATTGAGTGAAAAATCTCTCAAGTTTTAAGTGTATGTGCATTTGTGTGTGTGTCACGTATCTGCATATAGATGGATCGTATCGTGTTTTGTAGAGAATGTGTGCGTGTGCGTGTGTGTGTGTGCGTGTGTTCATGTGTAAGTGCGAGTTAGGGAGATGAAATAATAAAATATGTAGGGAAAAACACTTTTCTGAAAAGAAAAGCGACTGGATGATGGCAAATACGAAAAAAGCCAAATCGTTGGCGAAAAAAAAATTGTATGTAGAAAGAAACGAACAGAAACATACAGTGAAAAGTTAGCAAATAAAAATGCAAATTGAAAATGAAGAAAATTGCGAGCTAAATGTTTTTTATCTGTGAATTTCGGTGTTTAATTTGATGAGGGTTGGAAGTTTTGCCCATACCAAGTACTTAGCTGAATGAGGCATTTCTTTTGATTGTTGGTGCGGGCTACTAAAATTGTCGCCATTCACCAACTGGGAATGCGAGACAGAAAAAATTCTAATCATTGGAATGTGGCGCGGTGGGGCGGTTTGTTGTGTGGGGGCGAAAGACTATTGTTGAGCGACTTTGACTTATTTCAATTTAATAATATTAATTACTTATTTCTTCTTCTATTGGTGGACACAGAATGAAAATCTTGTGCTTCACAAGAAATAACTTTTCCCATTCATATTTTTATCAATTTAATTTATTAATATTTCGAATCCCTGAATTTTGAATGCATAACTAAAACTTACTGACTGAAACACATTGTCCAGTCCTTAGATTCCAAGTTCATAATAACAAATTAGTCTTATTGGCTTTTGTCATACAATTGATGTCTTATAAAAATGTATTGGTTTCATTTGTTGCAATGGAATCATCTGAAGACATTTGCACTAAAATCAATTGATTTCTTATGACGAAAAAAAAATCACATTTATTTCGAACAAAAAGGGATCACTATAATAAATATTATGTAACCGACGATATCTTAAACTTTGTGGTTTGATTGTAATCGGCTTATAAAATATCATGATTTTTCACTTTATGCTGTATATGACTTGACAAGTTTCATTACAAAATGCACAACGAATTCATTTTTAAAAATTGTACGCAGATTTCACTAGAAACTATGTTAGGTCAGGCCGGGTCACAATGACCCAAACAAATCAACCATCCAGAACTTTACAAATATTCTTCTTGCAAATGTTCTTGCGTCCATTCTTGTGACATCAGCATCCAATTAGACCAATAGCAATTTCCATTTGCTGCATTGGCATAAGCCGACAACATTTGGTGTCCCTTTGGTCTCCAAACGACGACCGTTTTTGCCCATTTGTTCAATAGCGCCTGTAACTTTGGTCCTTTTCTAAATCGCTTCCTTCTTGCAATCATTTCTAATATCGGCCATTATCTACCGGATTTCTTTCTAATTAGTCATTTTATTCAGCCATTTGTAAACATATCATTTTAATCATATGATTTCTCGTATAATCTTAAATTCATTTAAACTTTTATTGTACAAAATAATTAAAATTGTAATTATATAAACGAATATGTAAATGCACTCAGATTTGGGAATGTTTAAAGGGAAAACTCATTAATTCTTTACTCGTCGGCTCACTCCCTAAAGGCCTGCGCATTTTAAGAAGGAATGTCGACGAGTGTATGCTAAGTATGAAAGTAAACGGGAAACCAATGGAATACATAATGATTAAATCAACGGTGCTAAGTATTTTAGGCGCACAAAGAACGGCCGCACTACTTTAGACGAAATTTACATTTCCTTACTGAAAGTCGAATGCACACTGAGGCTCTATCACTAAGTTCGGGTGGGTCATCATCAGCAAACATCCACAGAAATAAGCTTAGGAACTGGGGGGGCGGGGGTGGAAATGGGGTGGGGGTGGTGATCATCCAATGAGTATGTTCGTACACACAGTGCGGTGTCCTCGGTGCGCACTGTGAGCGCTCAGCCATTGGAGAGTAATTGCGTTGCGTGCTGCTGTGCCTGATGATGATGACGATGATGACGATGACGACGATGATGATGGCGTCTCCACTTGAAATCGGGGCCAAATCTTTTGTGTACTTTTATTTAATTTTTTTGCTTCTCCCATTTTTTGTGCTGTGTAATTTCTTCCTTTACGGATTATGTGTTTGTGTGTGTGTGTGTGTGTGTCTCGTTTTGTTTTTTTCACATATATAATATATCCGTAACCCATGGCACACAAACATAACATACTCGTGCAAACATTCACATTTTTATCTTTGGAGCAGCCTTAGTTCCCACATCCACCCCCTCCACTCTGCCCCCACCCTCTGGCCACTCCACCCGCCGATCCTGCATCATTGTTTTTGTTGTTGTTATTGTTTATGGTATGCCCACCCCTCCACTTCAGTCGTCGCAGTGCTACATATAACATAACATATATGCTCATTGCGTTCTTGCCTCTCTTTGTGTGTCGTACACGTTCAGGCAGGCCGCTTCGCGACGTATACCAAAGTCGGTGTGTCGCTTTTACTTTTCTGTACACACATGTATGCTACACATATGTATATGATTGTTAGCTACTGCTCCTACATGGTCCCATTTTGCGTGCTTGTCCTGATTGCTGTTGAGTCGGGGTGGCCTGATATATGTGTAGGCACTGTATTTATTCAACCCTGTTCTAATGAAATCTATGCTATTTCGCTTAGAGTGTATGATGCTGGGTACGGTCGAGCATGGACGATATGCGATGGATGGCAACTGGGAGATAAACCATTAACTTTTTTTTTGGCCTGCCCGATATTTGGTTTCTGCCATGGCATATGCTTTTCACATTTCATATAACTCAAATATGGATTTTTCGGGTGCTGCCACTGATGAGTTGGGACAAAGTTTGATTTAGAATAACAATTTCTATATTTACTTAGCTAATTGATTTCTTAGCTCATACACTTTAATACTTAGTTAAATGGTTTGATTGAGATGCTTTTACAAGGATCAAGACAAGCAACTTCACATTTCAATTGATTTTATGTTCACTCCTTATTAATTATTTGTTGGCAAATCTCATGGAGAGTCTTCCACTGCACTCTACATACATAAATGCCAAAAGCAGTTCCCAGATTGCAATTACATAAAATCTAAATATTTATAGGTATTCGGAACTACTTTACCCATCTTCGGTATGGTGACCTCGCCTTTTTGCTACCAAGAATTTTGTTATTAAGTCATTTAAGAAGTTTGCCGTCTTCCTTATAAATTATGCGCTAGTTTCATTAAAATCTGTACAATATAATTGTTCGTTTCTATTGAATATTTACGGAACATAGTTGTATGGAACATTGAATTCCATTAAAAGTTAAAACAATTCTTATTAAGCAAACAAAAACAAACTTTATTGGCAACAAAATGGTAACTAAACAGAAATAATCGTGTGATCCCCGACTCTTAAGAAAATATACAACCTGCCTAATGCGTCAACACGCGACAAACCGCGATTAGCACACACGTTGTAGGCACCAATTCACGCGAGTGTGTTGAACTGTCGGAAATTGTTTGCATTTGAAATGCATTTGGTTGGCAAATCAGATGAAGATATACACGAGTGTGTATAAAGTTATATGGAGGATTACGCGGAAGTGGTTAGCACGCTAAAGGCGTTTGTTATCCCACGGAAGTGTTTGATATTATCTGGATTGCTTTGCAACAACTTGTTAAAACGGCTCAATGTTGTTTTTTAATGCTCGCGTCTTTGTTGTGTTTAGCACCAGAAGGCAGTGCAGTAGCGTCAAATTAGACGCTGAGCCGCGCCGCGCCGAAAGGAAGCAAATAACCAACGTCATGGCAATTCGCAAAGGAGCAAACGAATTATTCTCAATTTCTATCAGCCATAATTGAATTGTTTGTCCCTCTTTTCAAAGTCTTCATTCATTTATTCGCGTGTATGTTACTTTATATTGTATATATGGAGGAGCTTCTGCCGAGCTTTCTTTTTATATCATTCTTGTTGATATATGGCGCTTGGGTGCTCGGGGGTAATTCGCTTAAATTATCTCGAAGGCTTTGTGCTGCGAAGCATATTTTGATGACCTTTCCTATCTATGTATATGTTATACACATAGTTATGTTCGTGAATATGCTGCGTGAAGGTGAAGTGTATAAACATTGAACACTGTACCAGCTTCCTTGTTTGCTGGGAATTCATTTACGGAACAAATTCGCTGAATAGGAAAATGGTATTTGCTTACCAGGCCGTTTTTTAGCAATATTTGTTCATTTCTCGACTGGAATAACGAACATATTTACACTTCTGTGTTAGATTTTCGAGTACAGCATTTACATTTTTGAATCACACATAAATAATCAATAACTGCCATTAACATAAATTATCCTGTTTTATTATTTATTAAAATGATTAAAATGAAGACGGTTGAAACTTATCATCATAAAGTTCAGCAATAAAGTTAAAGAAAACTGAAATCTTATTTCAGTTCTTTATATTTACTATAAACGTTTTATAGTTTGTGAAAAACAATTTGCCGCAATGCAGTTAAAAAAGGATCTCATATGAAAAATATTCCATTCCCGGAATAAATAAATCATAAAATAAATACGAAAATCCGCGAATGCTACCTCTTCTCAATGCGCCATAAAATTGTGCGGCAGGTCATATTTCTTGGAATATAACAGCCCTTTAGTTTTTAGTTTTTACGAAATAATCGCAGATGATAGCAATAAAACAAGCTTATCGCCTAAGAAGCGCTAAGTAATGAATAAACAGTACGAATTTGTAAAAAGGATGTGTTCGATGCTGTTATTTACGAAAAAAACATAACTTAGTGTACGATTTCAATTTATCTTTGAAAATATTTCACTGATTTCTTAGAAAAAATTCTTATTGCAATTTTCTTGTATTCATAACAAAGTGGCCATTGTATCAAACATTTACCCTTTTGTCATTACCAAAACCTCTTGTATACAAAACAAAAAAGTCAAACAATAAAACAAGGAGTCGAACTATCACTGCAACAGCGACATCTTCACAACTGCAAGACTTGAACTATATACGAACTACGAACTTATAATCTATATGGCCAAGAGGGACGCAATTGTTCCGTAGAATGGAAACACTATTTATACGCGAATTCAGAGAAAATAGCTTTTGAAAGAATCATTTTATATATGCTAGAAAACAATGTATAAAGATATAAACAAAGTTGGGTAAATCGGCTCAATTCCTGCGACAAATCACTTCCGGCGTATAGAAGTTCTTTCATTTTATGTCGCAAGTACAAAGTTATCAACCCTGCAAAAAATATTGTTAAATTGTTAGTTTTTATGCTGCAAAATCTTGATTCCTATGAGCTTTGACAACCACAACTACATAAAATCTTCAACAATTGCATTAGTCAAAAATTTTACAACTATCTTTATGTATATGAAAACTAAGCGATTTTACAACCAATAATTTAATCGGCAGAGAGAGCATTAAAAATAACGATCTGCATACGAGAATAAGCCATCAACGCGACGCGACGCGACGTGGCATATAGCAGCTGTATAGAAAGACGTTGCTTATATTGTATATAAATATATAAAGCTACATAGAATTAGTATACAGAAAGAAGAAAACGCGACGTCGACGACGCCGCAGCTCCTGCTGCCATGCAGACAATTTAGCTCTGGGAATAAACAGTGTGGGAGTGACGACAATTTTCTCAAGGTATAATATATATGTAGAGAGTCAGTGTAATGGAAGTGTATTATATATTTAGTAGCATAACGAATAAAGATGGAGAGTGTAGGAATGTGTATTCGCTATGTTGAATTCTGTCATCATTTTCGCCAGACAGTGGCAGATAATCACGATGATGATGATCATGATAATGTTTATTAGCCAAAGGAGCTCTAAACTAAATGATGTTTATTATTTTGGATACCTTCAAGAAAGGAGTTGCCCTTTGCAATAACAATATATATTCAGAATTTGCGTTGAAGTGCAGGACACAGTCATTTAAGTCAGCTAATTTAGATGAATGTCGCCGACGACAAAATCAGCGCCGTCAAAAATACATTTGCCATTCAAATAAATTGTTGTCCGGTTATAAATAATTCTAGAGGAGAAATCTTAAGCAATTTCGATGGCACTATTTCATCTTATTCATATAAGATTCACAGAAATTGTATTGACAGACCATCCTTTACTGACGCCGTACTTTCTGGAATATCTGGACTTATTGTGATCGATCGCACTTCAAATGAACAATCAATTACCCTGACAAAAGCTCGCACACCTATGGAGCATAAGTGATGTGGTCGCATAGGGATGATATTTAATACGGAAAATACCTACGGTGAATCGAATCAACATACAATGTCTGCATGCATGTGCAGAGATGCTTTGTGAATGGCATGCAATTTGAAAGAGATGTCTATCAAATATCCAATGCCATTACCCGTTTATTGTGGCCGCTTTGTAAAGCTTCATGTGAAATAGAATGTACAACACAGAGCCAAGGCTTTAAAAGTTGTGCAATAGCGAAAAAGTTTCATCGGACTTTCTCTAAGGAAACATGCATCTTCCTATTAATTACTTTTTAATTATCGCGACTATGCTGCCTGAAATAAGGACTCGCATTTAATATTCATAACTCATTTTCAATTTATGATCAAACTCAAATTAAAACTAACACAAACCAATTATATTTACATTTTGCTGTCATCAATTTGGCATTAACAATGACAACGTGACGACAGATTCCGCGTGACAGTTTTTATTTCCTTAGTTTTTTGTTGATGTTGTTTGGGACTTTTTTACATAGCTTGCATTGTATAAAATCCTTGCAGGATTTGTTTTCCCTTTACATTTTACAAGTAACATTATTTATTTATTCTGGCATATTCAATTACCTAATTAAAAACAAATGATTCAGTTCAGTCGAAATTCTATTAACGAAACATAAACCGCAAATTTTAAACAAACAGGAAATGTTTGATGTAAGACATTAAAGCACCGGATATGCTTACTAATTTACAAACAGTTGTTAAAAAAAACTATAATAATTCAAATAAAACGGTAACAAACTTCATGCCAACCATCAATTTATAAAACAAATACAAGGAAAAATCACGTAAATCATAGCAATATTTATGTTGGAGTTCATTAGAGACATTGTTCCCAGGAATTCGTTAATTATAGAATCCATTACTTGCACAGTCATTCGACATGTCATTTACTTCCCATTAAACTAGACGAACAAAAATCTCGCCCACTGATTACGGCTAAAATAAACTGCACTTCCAATTACCGTTGGCATAAATCGATGTCCACGGTTAAGTATTAACCTTTGCCATAAAACAGCGTACGCTGGTGTAGCCATAAATTCCAAGGACCCGCAGTCTGAGCCCGTCAATCGTCGTTTGAATTTAACGTCCTGCGTATATTCACTTGAATGGCCAATATAATTGTGCTTTTGGCACTTTTTAACCGAGCCAGCCCGACCCAGCCCGACCCATCGTACAGGACGACGCGACGTGGAATGAACGCATTTGAATATCAGAATTAATGATTTCCAACTAAAATTTATGCTCCTTCAAATAACCAAAGCTTTATTTGTCGATTGTGATGGTACTCGCGCGAAATATTTATTGGTCAATATTTGTTGTGAAGTGGTAAATATTTGGAAATTACATTCAAGTTTGATTTTGCACATTTAACAAGCTGTCGTGAGCAGTTGTTAACATAATAACAAGCAGCCAAAACGTTTTTTTTTTTTCAATTAATTTTGTTACGATAGAATTTACGTGTATGAATTCTTTTACACATTTTTTGAAAAACAAATTTAGATGATTAGAATAATTGGACATAAGTGACATCTGTTTGTTCAGTTGGTTGCGCAGTTGTTTGTAATCTATGTTGGTTGAGTTATGTAAATATGGGATTTCAACATAGATTTTCAGATGTCGATTTAACGGACTACAACATTTACCGATTCTACGTAATTATTTAGGATGTCACGCGATGTGTGTGGGAAAACAAACATTAAGGAATTTCTCAACTAAATATTGAACATGCTAATTTTTCTAAAAAAATAACAAATCTTTTGACCACATTACAAATTAGTTTCATTTTACTGTCATTAATTAACACATATCTTAAAAACTCTAATTTGTCTACATTATATATCGCGAGGAAATGTTTTCTTCTTTGCTTGTGAGTTTAAGATTATTCAAATACACAAAGTGTCTTTAAAAACATGATTGATTCAGTCTGTTTTTCGTACCTTCTCCAATTACAATCAAGCTAAAGGACTTTGTATGTAAACGGTAATATGACATATTTAATCCTAATTCCTTTATCCAATTTATAATACAAAGTTTTCTTTAGCAGTTCAACGTACTGCCACGATTCGTGCAGCCGCCTTGATTGCAAGTTCACAGTTCAAACGTCTCATTTCCATACACTTCTCAGCTGTAAATTGCAAAAGTTGTGAATCATGTGTTTACGTAAGAGTGAAGTACGAGACACAATCAGGATTTCTCAAATAAACGGTTATAAGCCAACACACATGTCATACATTGAGGTTCGAAAACTAACGAAAGCCCCAAGTCTGACTGATTCCAGTGTCGCATATGTGTTCTTCATGTGTATGTTGTATTTATACGGCATTTTGAGCAATGATTGCGTCTGTAAGCCGAATGAAGCCACGAAATGATGCAGTCCATGCAAATACTTGTTTCACACAAAGGCGTACTCCATACAAATTTCATGATATTTGCAACATTTGCATGTGGTATTGCGGTATTCTGTCTTTTCATCAAACGGAATTCCTTTCATTAGCGTTTCCATATCTCTCTTGATGTGGCATATAGAAAATGCGAATCTGAATGCGCATTTTTGCGGTTGTATTTTGTTGTGTATCCGTTTTTAAACAAATGTTGTACATTTCTTTGATTTAAAAAAAAAAAACAAACATATTAATCAAATTGGTGATTTTAAATTTTTACGCGCCAATCTCGGCCTTTGATTTATTAACTAAAAAAAATTTAAAACATAAAATCATAATCTTATGCGTCATAAATGTAAACTGTTGCCAAGAATGTGTCCTGCAATTCCTTGGCATGTAGAAGGGTCGAAGTTGTGTCAAGAAAAAATTATAAATTTTATTTATACACGTATATTAGAAAGTGATTTTCAGTTTCTATTACTAATCTTCACATTTATTTTGTATCAAACAAATTATCCATTATGGATAGCAGTTTCTATTAGCATATTTTATCATACGTGATATCGTCAAACACAATATTAATGTAGCATATTCGACAGCGATGAAATGCTATGATAGCAACAGCATGTGTGTCATTAAACGCGGCAGAAAATGAACACCTGCAGCTCACGCAATCCAATCCAATTCAAAATGGTGTTATCCTGCGCCTATGAGGATGGTCACCTGTCGGCAGTATTGGATGGCACAATAGAAAATGACTGTCACTATAACTGAATTCCAGCACCATATCATACAACTTTGGTCAGTCTTTTACGTGTTACTGGCGTTTATGTTACCTTGAGCTATAAGCACAAAAGAAGTTAGCGGGCGGTAAGCGATATAGTTGAGGGATTTGGAGGCTCGCAGTGGACTTTTA
>JANSTS010010697.1:42901-96000 GCA_026546915.1 Sylvicola fuscatus
TTCGTTGATGGCATGTCTTTGCAGTATTTTGAGCTTAAGCAACGTCCAATTTAGTGCGATGGGCTCATGTGAAGAATTTGTCGGGAGTGTCAGTACGCCTCAAACATTTGTTATAGTGTAAGTCATGCTTTAATTAAATTAGAAATTATGCTTCGGTTTGTTAATGGTTTTAGAGAAATTATCGTCTTCAGTAATATGTGTCAAAGGAAGAAAAAATTTCCGATAAGATTGAGATGAAAAATTTTATTTCGCAATTTTATTTTTGTTTTATGAACATTAAAATTAGATACGATTTAAGTGTACAAACGATAATGCTAAGACCGCTCTTTATGCGAATAAATTGTTACAACATTTTGGATTTTCCCAAACTGCTATTTGATTTATGTGAAGATTTAAATTGACTGACACACGAGTATCCAAACAACCCAATAAAGCGACCGACATTCATAAATATTCACCAAATTCTATCCCGAAATTCTAATTCAGTGCCAGTATGTGATAAATATAGAAGCCATTAGGATTACAATATTTTGCCTTGCCTTTATGATGTGCCTTGTGCCCACTGGCTGTATGGTCCTATACAGATTCATGCAGATGTGCTCATGTATAATGTAAATATTGCAATGTAAAACAGTAACCAGTTGTTTGTCTAATGTGTGCTATTTTCGAACGTCTTCATAACTCTGTCCCCATTGTTTGTGTATTCGGAATATGTTGTCGATATCAATCGCCAGGCCACCACAATGTAGTCAAATTAACGCTGCGGCTTTGTACTCGATATCAAACGAACACCCGGGCGTCAGAACGTTTCATTATACTCACACACAGCCACTGTCAAAAGTTCATGAGCACTCTAATTTCAAATATATACCGTTATGTACGATCTGAATAAAACTAATTAAATCTTGAAGATGGAAATTACACGCCAAGTGCTTTATAAATTAGAAAATTCGCCGCCGTCCTGCGTGAGGCCTGAGACTCACTAACTAAATTGCTGGTTGGAGCCCATTCATATGAAGCAAACGCAATTGTTGGCTGGTGGTGGGGTGCCGAAGGAGGAGGTGGGGGAGGGGGTTTGGGGGTTGTTGTGCGGTGGCCTTAATGCGTGAAGAACGCGCGGTATAAGCGGAACGATGATGGGCTGTTTTTGAATGCGCCAAGAAGATATACTCAACGGGCAATAAAAAGGAGGCGAAAGGAAAGCAAGTGCCGTTCAAGAGCCGTTTGCATTCACACCGACACTGAGGACCGCTTCATACATATACAGGCTATACTTACAGCCCGAAATCCTTCGTCACAATTTGTCTGAGGGCGTTTGGTGGCCGCATCCGTTATAAAAACGACCCTTTGCCGAAAACATTCGCATATATCCTTTTTACATATACACGCGTTCTGTTCTGCCCGCGATCCAATTCCCGACTACAGCTCCAATCAAGCGTTTACCGCCACCCAACTTCTTGCCATGTTTTCGGTCCATACATTTTTATGACCTCAATTTTTTTTTTTAAATTCACTGAGTTTTTCTAATTTCATATTATTATTTTTCTTGTTTTTCTTTATCGCCCTGTCGTTCCCAAAAGCTCCCATTACATTTTCATGTGAATGTTGGCCGGAAAAGGTGGCAAAGGACACGATCATTTCAATGTTAATTATTATGATTGCAGAGCCAGTTTTTTACTTGAATGGAGATGCGCAAATTAATTTAATTTTCATTTTCGTATTTCTTTTGTTTGAACTTTCTTATACGGTAAATGACTGTATAAAGACAGCCGCAGACCAGCGATGCTGCGACGACTTTGGCCGGGGTATGTGTAGCGCTTAGGCGTTTAGGTCAAGAGCCAAGCCATTGGAAATGAAGCTTCGAGCTCGCGACAAAAACGACGAGGGCAATTACTTAATTAGCTTTCCATATAGACGAATGGACGATACAATTGATTGCGCATGAATCTTCTGACGACTTTCCTTCTATTTTACAAGCCTGATGGCACATTTCCCAATGAGATTATGAGCACTTGGAAATTTCTTGAATAAAATCATTCAAAAGGAAATTTTCAACATTACCATTCCATTCTTAAGATGCTTTTCATTTTAATTACATCTAAGTTCTAAGCCCTTTGACATCATTTTAATTCATTCTAACTTTATCCTGAAGTGTAAAAAATTAACAACAGTCATGAAACATACAAAGCTTGCAAATTGTTATCGTTACAAACATACAATTTCCGCGAAAAAATCTAGATTTCGTTTTTTTTTGCGGACCACCATGACAGTCTCTTTAATTTGCATAGCCAGTATAACCTTACAAAACGGGTGTCTTAACACAAGACAATGAGTGATGGATAAATTTTAATTAATTGCCAATTGAATATTCCTATGTAAGTCCTTTGAGGGAGTCTCATTGTTCTATCGAGGGTAGAGAAAGGTGTATGCATAGAAAGAGATTAGATTTGGCTATACCGGTCCGCAGCATCATTAATTTAATCAGCACAAAATGGACGCTTTTGGAAAAACTTTAGCTGATAAAACTGATTAATTAACGTTGTGAACAGAACATTTTCCAAAAGAGATGTAATTGAGGCAGGCGGAAAAGCGAGGGGCCACATTTAACTAAACAATTTATGTATAGGTAGGCTGAAAATGAATTTATGTACATGTTCAAGTAGCATAACACCAGTTGGGAAATTTAAATTGGTGTTTTATTGTGCAAGCTCTATATACATATAAATATAAATGCCGAATGGGAAGTAAGAAGAGGGTAGCGGGTAAATAAATGCGTGCAATGACGGTTACATTTTTGGTGTCCCATGAGAAATTATGTTGCTCTTGTTGTGGAAAATTGTGTTTGTTTTATGCGTTTTTATGAAAATTATGGCGGTGTTCTTATAGAAATGAGATGATATCTGTTTTTACGATGACGACTTTGATAAATTCGCAGCATAAAATATTATTTTATTGACCGTTAAATAGTAAAAGGCAACATCAAGCTTTGATTTTACGTTGTGCAACATCATTTATCACTTTGAATTTTTTCTCTCGAAATAACGAGATTGCTTTAATGTGCTTTGCAAAGCACCATAATGACATAGCAGATGTCACCTATCATATATACTCGTATAATACATTAAATTTGATTATACCTGTACTCTTAAGTAGACAGTTGCTGTATCATGAAATTCTTTCGATGGTTTCCTTATTTTAACCGAAAACTGAATACTCAAGGGGGATGGTACAAGGTCATACACTCTTATGACGCAGCATATTGTACATTGCACGTCATTGAATTCCATCTAGCACAAAATGGTCATAGAAATTAATGTTTACGGTAAAAGTAAATTCATATATATGACAAAAGCTCCATTGGGTTCTTTCCTGTTTTGTACTGTTGATAATCATTTAGGAGTAAATTTAATGGATACTGGATTACCAGAATTAAGTTGAATATTTTACGATTCCGGAAAATCCTGAAATCTACATTAAAAATATGAAAATGTTGCCTCCCCTCAATCATCAGCTTTTGCCAAAAGCACTTCTCATACTAAATCTCTGTATGTCACTATAAATAGATTACAGTAAATATCTTAAATAAAATACATTTCAAAGACAGTTATTTACATTGAGCTTTTTATCCACTTCCGCTACAATTGCCCTCTTTTCGTTTGATATTTCGTACAAGAGTTTCCCTTTACAGGAATTAAATTGAATTTACTTTTACTGAGTGCTGTGAATAAATGAATGTAAGGAAACACTGCACACACGCAAAACGACGCTAGAACTCTGTATGCCAGTAAATAACATCAAACTTTATTGGACTTTACTTCCGGTCAAAGCTTATCCCAAACACGCTTGCTAACAATGTGCACATTGCACAACAATATGCACATACCTATAAATGCGACATGCAACCTGATTGCGTACAATAACGTCTGTTTGCTATATCTGAAGGGGCTTTAAGCGTTTTCCATCCGGCATCATAGTACAAGACCACCCCTTCATCCCCTCCACCCTCCACATCGCCTTTACTGATCTGTGTCTTTGTGCATATAATTGTACTTTAAAGTTAAAGCGAAATATCAACTTATGAGCACGTACTGAGAAACAATCGTACAGTTGTATCATTGTACGTCCAGCACTGAATGCATTCTCGTGTACCATATATGTGCTGCACCATTGTGCTTTGCTGGCATGTCAAGGATATGTGTGCACTAAGGAATTCATCGCATCGCCACGAAGACGCGAACTCTGTGCAAACTGTAAACTATAAAAAGACATCCATCCTGAATATACGTAGTCAATAAAGCTATCAATACGTAAGTGTCTGCAGTATTGTGTCAGCTTTTGTTTCTCTTTTTCTGATTTCAGTGTTTGTTGAATCCGCCATTTTCATATACATATGTACGTTTGAAGCGGCTTTTCTCTGCAACTTTCGTGGCACAAATTGCACTAAACGACTACCCCCCCTCCCCCCCATAACTGCCAACTGTATGTGGGGGATGAACATATATTTACCGTTCAAATTCAGCTGTTTGACTTTTTATGTGGTCAACATTAATTCGTGTGATGCTGTGATGTGCCAGAGAATGGCGGTTTAAGTGCCACATCAATTGAAAGTAATTGCCCGTTTCATGTAATTTGTGTGCAGTTTTGTGTTGTTTCCACAGTGACTGTCACATTTTTTTAAATGGACAGCGACATGAATGTGTACTAAATGTCAACTTCTGATGTAGACAAACATAGTTGTCTGCTGGAAGATGGCTAAGCTTTATTTGTACAGACATATTTGTCGATCGATTTAAAAAAGATTTTATGCTTCGTTTAGACTAAAAATGCCATGCAGTTTTGCTTGAAAGTGGCGAAAGCTTCGTTTCTCGGATATGAATTATAAAACGGCAAATACAATCAAACTGCACCATGTTCCATCTCAAGACAATTTCACAAAACGATGTTTTTGGAAGGTGGAGCAGTGACATGCTGCTCGTGAATAAATGATTGAATGCATCTGATGGTTGGCTCGTTGCCATTTGACCCAGTCGCCCATATATACCAGATGCACCAGGATATTCTCGCGCGTTGCATAGTCATTAGGATCAATTGGTGTATAGTTGAAATGTGAAAGCCGCTGGGTGTCGAAAGTTCCTTTACCCTCCATCACGTTGGCTGGTGTGCGCCCTTTTCAACTGCATTCTGATATGAGCTTTGGTGATTCGTACTGTGCAGCGCTTTTTAAATATAAATTAGATGTGACAAAAGCAGACATGCAATCAGAGCTTGCGCCATTTTCAATTATATTCTCACAGCGTAATGCAGTTCCATAGTTAATACTGCACAGATTTGACGCGATGGTTGCAGGCGAATACTTTTCACGTCGGATTCTGATTATAAATGATTGTGGCTATACGATTTAAATTAGGACATCTGATTTGAATGGGTGCTAGTTGGGCTGCTGCTGCAGAAGGATATATAGTTTTACATTAAGGGTTTTCTTTGTACAATATGGGTTCAGGCAATATTTCATCCCTTGTTACTGCGTGCCGGCGGACAACATCAGTCATCATGATGAGGATCATCATCTGTCATGGTGCTGATGAGATATGGGTTTAATCATTTGTAACCCAGCAAGGATGCGACTTTTTATTTTGTTTTTATAAAACTGTGTCTGCATAAATTTTAGGAAAAATAAAAAAAGCCGAGCCGCACAACTTTGAGTATTTATGTCAAAAATTGATAATTCGTTGATTGGCCAAAAAATTCAATTTACAATTTCGTAAAAACGGTTCATAAATGAAAAACCCTATACAAAATTAATTGGGAATATTTTTTTATGGAAGCTCAAAGGAAATTCAATATGTACAGACATTAGTTTCATTTGAGCTTTCATCCAAGTCCGTTTGTCTATTTCCATAATTCATGCAGCACATCGTTTTCAAATCTACAATTCATATTTTGTGTATTTTTCTTGTATGCTAAAACATATGTACTCGTATGATTAAAGCAACAACAAAAAAAACTGAAGCTTGCAGTTATGCTCAAAATGGTTGTTGCTTTTTTACAGTCAAATACAAAAATCCCTGTCTAAATTCGAATGAGGTAATTCAATTGATGTTGAATTTTAGCAATCGATTTCGGTTGAGCTTCTGCGGATTTTTATGTAGGCTACAAGCGCAGTAAACCCACATAAAATGTCATCCTTGAAAGCCGGCTGTGTTGTTCTTGAATGGTATATGCCCCATAAAAAGCTCGATGAAAAAACCGAATTTATTGCTTGTCTATATAACATACGTGGCTTGTGCACATGTAGAGGTGTATATTACTTAAACGTATTGGATTAAGGGAATAAAGCGGGGAGTTTAAGTTGCTTTCTAAAATGGTATCGAATGTTTATCATTATGCTGGCGTACTATTGGCAAAAAGGAAAACGTATTGTGTACGCGCGTCAGCCCATTTGTCTTCTGGGAAAATGGGTGGATGGGCAAATATAAAAACATGTTTGTAAATCAACTGACGGTAACGGAAACATACCTAAAAGATTGAATTAATGTGACTGGTCGTCAAGATTGGGTATAGTGGATTTATGGTGGCGCTTCGAATTGGACCTAAATAAAAATGGCAGCTGCCTTTATGTTTATATATTCACATATGTTGGGAACTATTCGTTAATTTATTGGAATACACAAGTGTCACTGGTACGTCTCTGGTGTCATTCAATGTCCAACGGACATGACAGTTTTTGATTTTCCGTTAAAATGTGTAATTTCAATCCGTGTAGATTCCACCATTTCACCATTTCATTTAAATTTTTAAATGATTTCCTTAAATACAAGCTTCAATACTAATTACCGAATTCCGGCGACATTTGAATGTTCACTTTTTGAAATAAACCTTACCAATCAGGTAATTGAGCAGAGCTTAACGTTATTTATAGAATTTAGCACGTGCTACACTGTCACTGACGATTTTGTGCGTCTTGGTCTATGTAAATCATCGTCACACCATGCGCTTTTGGCCACAGCAAAACATTCGATTAACGATCTTAGGAATGTTTATGAACGTCTGCGAGTTGTGTGTGACTGGCCCATACCATAAAGCGGCGCTACGCGTCGCGACGCTTTCCTTCGCCAGCTCTATATGCTGTTCAGAACGTCGCAGCATTTGAAATGAGCAGTGTGGTGGTAGTCAGCTTGTTTGTAAACACTGTTCCATTGTAAAATATGCTCCACAGCACGGGAATCCTGACTACATAATGGGGTGGGCGGCTGTCACGACGTCGTGATTGGAAGGAGGAGGGTCACATGAAAAATTACCAACGACAGGCAAATTATTGTTAAGTCGCTTAATATTACAGTTAACACCGTCATCTGTAAATTTGCCAATTTAATTCAATTTGTAGAAGATTAATTTTTAACGAGGCATTAACTGTCACTTGCCATGTAAGATGATGATTAAAAACACTTTTAAATAGTGGGAGTAGGCAGTTTTAGTTAAGCCAAACTAAATTTTATGCTAAATTGGCCGGTCACAGTAAACCTTTATGCGCCTGCGAAATCATCTACTCGACATCATTAAAGTGAAGCATACATTTAATAGTCAACCCCCATAAAGGCTAAATATACATAAGAAAGTGTCTGCGGGCTATTTTTGATGATGCGAGAATGTTTTTCGGCGGCGCTGCTGAGCCAATACACTTCGGCGTGCTTATTTTTGTCTACTCGTGTTTATGCTTAATGCAAATACATAATTGATGGTAGACAAAGTGACTATATATATTAGACGGAATGTAAGAGACAGTGACGCGTACCGGGCCGATGAAAGATGCGTGATGAGATAGGGGCGACAAAATTCTTGGCATATTTGCCATGTAAATTGTTTGCCCAGATTGACGACTGAGTGATATTTTGTGTGGAAAGAAATGGCTTTCATTAGCCTCAACTATGTGTGTCAACTTCCTACACTTCATTGTTCTTTCTGACACCCATTTTCATATTTAGCTCTTTTTTTTTGCTGTAACATTTATCTATAAGAAAGATATTGCCTTTGTAGTAAAATGTATATAATTTGTTTGATTTATTTTTAGACGGAGGAGATTCTACTAAGACGGATTACACAGCTGCTGTGATAGGCAGAACGTGGACGACGAGCGGGGAAAATGGGCGGCGGACACTGCTTTTGGGCGATCTTTTACTTTGCCTGTTTGTGCAGTGCCTCATTGTAAGTACAACGCATTTTCGTTATAATTATTTGGCATGAAACAAATCGTTTATTAATTTCTCAACAAATTCTACAAGACAAATCCGGAGCAGTGTTATAAAACTTTTTATGTTCCTTAATTTAGGCAATTTTTGACGGAAATAAAATCGATTCTCGTAATCCTTGAGTTAATAATGTCCATCAATTCACAACCCCCAATGGACCGATAAATCGTCACGCCTCAAGAGTCAAGGCTCATGACTCTGCTAACAAAGTTGCATGTTTGCTCAAAATGATGAAGCTCATACAAAACATTCGTTTTGTGTATTCGATAACGATTTTGGAAATTGTTTTTTTCTTTAACAATTAATAAATTGTCGGCAGAATTAAAAGTTTAAAGAAAGACATAAGTGACAAGAGCTTTCGAAACTTCATGGCATTAACCATTGATCAATTTGAATGACTTTCACCGTCAAAAATTAAGACACAAAAAAAGTTTGCAACTTTTATAAATTAACATCATCCCCTTGGGGCATCTGGATAATGCAAATGTTTCACACAACGTAATGAGTAAAGATATTTCAAACTTTAAACCGCAGCGCTCCACAAACTTTCATCTGTCATCAAAATTAATTGCCTCACCACCCCACCCACACAAAAGCTTTCAATTGCTGACGATTGCAGTGGCGGCTCAGCGAGGCGCCTTGTCACTCTTAACCCCATACACCTCTTTCCGTCTGGAAGTTAAAGAAGCTTCTATCTCATCACACAGACGTGCCTTGTACTAAATGACAGCAAATTTACTTTATAGATGTGTGTCGGAAATAGCAAGTCTTAAGCAGTAGGTACCGAGTGTCATCACTCAACATAGGACTGGCGCTTTCAAGAAATTAAATAAATTGCAAAGGCGAATAGGGAAAGGCGAATAGGAGAGAGGCAGCCAACTGCCAGCTGAATACATGTGTATAAATTTCTTATCCTTAAAACCATTCACCACGTCAATATGTCAAGAATAGTTTGTTCCGTTGTCGCCAACGTATCTTGTTAGATTCTCAAGAGGGGTTGACGTTGTATGTCACACCTTTACAGTGCAATGAAATTCCAAATAGTCTGTCGTCTGTCCGCCACAACGAGTTGCGATACACAGCCCACGATAACGTACAGATGTTGCTGTTAGCTGTTCATACCACCACCATTTTGCTTATTGGGGGATGCAGACAAGCGACCCTCATCTGCTGCTGCTCACGACGAGCTGTTGCAACCAGCAATCATGTTATTATGTAACAAAATATTGTGTACATTGACACTGAAAACATTCCGGCGCAAAGACGCGAGATCAACGTATAATTGCAATCTCAAACAGAAAATATAAACCGCAAACATAATACGCCACATCAGGACACGAGTCAAATGTGCCCCTAGTGTTCTCTGTTGATATGAATCCTGGATAGTATCAATATGTACAGTATTTAATATATGGCATATTGAGAGGATGTCGCGAAAGCACTTTGCCTTGGCGATGTAGAAAAAGTGGGTTGTTTGACAAAGAACAGCACGTTTTGAAATTGGGGATTTTATTATAGAAAAACGGAAATGTGATCCTTTATTAACATGCACAATGTTTAAGGGAAATATCAATTATGGCGTGACGCTGCTTTTGTGCTGCTGACGTTGTTATAGAAAGCACAAATTGCCTAAGCTCTGCGGCGGGTCTCATCGTGACGCAAAAAGTATGCTTGCCGGCGAACTATTTTGTTGTTATGCTACAGCAAAAATATCGGCTTAAAGAGGTAACATAAGCTTATGCAGTTGCCTGTGGTATCGGATGCGGGGGATGGCTCTTCACTCTCCTGCTCTTGTTTGCATCATTTACAGTCATTTTCAGCTGCAAAGTATATGTGGGATGCCTACCATTTGCCCATTATGGTTACAGCTTCCTTTTACGAAATCTCTCCCTTTCGCGTCTTTTTGAAGCAAGTTGGCAATGGTTGTTTCTAAATGATTTGTTTGCAAATGCTGCTGCAAATGAAGTCAAGTCCTGTGCTGTTGTGTACACCTTTTCGGGGTGTTCACAGCTCATATAAAAACGCACACCATTTATGAATGTACGAGTGTAAGGACGAAGAGGGAATTATATGGTTTACCAGCGCTGCTCCTATTTACTGATGTTGTTTTCCTGGGTGTTTTGCTCATACTTGTTGTATTTATGTCGTGCGCCTTAACAACACTAAAAGACTCTTAATGGCTTAAGCTTTTTGTATTTGGTCACATAATTTTGCTGCTGGCAAATGTATGGGAATGCACGGACAAAGGAATGGTTGTAACCTACATCTTAACTGGCGGAAAAATATACATGTACTTAATGAAAATGAAAGAAACCAACAAACCCTTCACCGGATTTTGTGCCACATTTCGTGACAATGCTGCAGCTTTTTAATAGACTAAAAGAGTTCCTTTGTGAAAAGTAATGCCAGGCTATTCTAAACGTCGCTGACGCGTTTTCTGCCATACACGTTTCTATCATGCTCAAAGAACAATGTCCTGGATTGAGGTTAGAGTCGTTTCATATAATCCATCCAGATTTCAACTGCTATGCGAAACACTTCACTGTACCCGGTTGAGTACGTGCGTCGATCTTGGAACTGTTTCCAGCACTTGTGTCCAGGCATTGCGGCATATGCATCAAAGTATGCGCATTTACACAAATTTGTGTTTGGGGCAAAATTAGTCACACATCCTGTGGCACGTACGTTCAGTAGATGGTGCCAATGTGCAGCGAACCGATTAAACTATAACTGCTTGATTTATAAACACACGTATCATTCGCTTGACCTCATTCAGCTGAATGACATAGGCCAGAAATGCTCTGTATCACCATGAAGCATAGTTTATGCATATTTGTGTGGATGTGTAATTGCAAAACATTCAGTTAGTTATGTTATGGATTAGTCATAGATTCATTCGAAATCGATGCTACGAATTAAATGCTTTTCTTAATTCTAACGCAACATCGTGCGAACATTTTCATGGCTAAAGATCGAGGCAGTCTGCTAAATTTTCGTCTGCCGCTGAGCTGTTCGTTAATACAATTTAATCTTATCGTCTGTTTCAAACACAAAAAACAGTTTATTTGACCAGATTTTAATTTATTTAAGACACAGTTGTTTCCAAGGAATTTTTTTTTGCATGAATATGTTTCTCTTGCACTCTTTTACGTTACCAATTACAATTTTATAATTACTGAGGTTCCATAAAAAGTTTTCCAAAACAAAAAGACAACATCCAAATTTACTTTCGATTTCTTTTTGAGTACTTCAAAAAAGAGATCGGAAGTAAATTTGGCATCATTGCTGTAATCTAAGAAGGATCCAAATTCCTATGTTTTTCGGTTATTAAATGTTATTTTGTCAAAATATTGACGCTCATGCTCATGTTTTGCAGCATTTTAAGAATGGTGATAAAATTTAAGAGGGTAAAAATGTGGTTGAGAATCATTCTACTTTCTTGACTTTTAAGGTCTACGACCGCATAACTCTGTATAATCTGATGTTATTAAATATATATGATATAATTAAAGATTTAACCAATTCATGATATTGTGTAAAAGAACATAAAAAAGTGTAATAACATTTCGCTGGTAACTTATGCAAAAGCTTACTGCAGACGCAGCATACGAAAATAATGCTTACGCCGCGCCATGTCGCAAGTAACAAAGCGCTGATGCATCCCAACTTAATCAACTCCCGTAAAAGCCGTTTAGATCCTCGTCCTAGGTACATATTACGAAACTCAATTTAACTTCATTTGGTTATGCGAAAACATCATTTGCATATTATTATTTTAATGCTGTACAGTGTACACACTGGAAGGAGATTTCCCTTTTTAATTGGAAAGGACGCTGACAAGCTTTCCGTCGACAATTGGGGAATAAAAACATGCAATTTAATTTCATTAAATGGATCGCGCCGCTGCCTATGCTCAGCGAGCATACAACCTACGCAAACAGTACATAACTCTATGTACAGATGTGTTGTTGCCTTTGTGCGATACAATTTTCGGCGAATTCATTTTTAAGGCAGATTATTTACTCACAGACTAAAAGGGTTGTCTGACAATTGAATGTACTTCCATAATGTGTATGTTGGCGGCGTGTTTTCCAGTATGTGGTGGCAGTTGTATTTAAATATGGCTTGTAACGGCCATTACGAGCACATTGTTTCATTTAAATGAGCATTTATTCCCAACTTTTTTTGGTTGTAATCTGCTAATGCCGAAACTTCTGGGAACGGTTGTAGACAACTTTTCGATTTAACCCCAACTATTTTCATATGTGAAATTGGGCTTTAACAGAGATAAAATAGCCCCCTAGCAGCTGGAAACGGTGAGGGTAGGTTAAATAAATGTAAGTAAAAGAATATGGGTGGTAGCCGAAAGCGAATCCCATTCGGTCAATTTACAAGTAATTAATAATTCAATCTGTTTGTGAATTTGTCTGAACAATTTTTAGTTTATATATTTGTGCCGTTTATTGATTGGGTATTTTAAAGTCCCTGGTGCAGTCGTCCCAACCTCATCTCAAGGCTCAAGGGAGCATCTCAATCAGCAATAATGCGTAGAAAATAGCAAACACGATATACATAATGGCAGTACTGGGGTGAAATGGGGGTGGTTACCAATAAATTGTAAAATTGTGCATGCATATATGAATTCCCTGCAGGCATGTGTATCTCTTGGATGTCAAATTTCCTGAAATTAATTTCCTCGCAATCGGTTGGCGCGTCATAACAAAGTGCCATCAAAATAAACAGAAAATACGGCACACCCCCACCCACTCCCCTCACACTTGTCAGTTCGGCCCAAAAATTACCGTCTGCTTCGATTTCGATGGCATTTGCAGCCTGACGCTTTGAGCTTTGATGCTGGTGGCGCATGCACAACATATAGACAGCGTGCACCCACATGTCAGATTGGATCAAAAATTGAGTCTTTCGCTGGAGGGCATACGAAAACAATTTTCTTCGGCTCAATTCTCAAACCACTTTGCACATCTACTCACTCAATCACATGCACACGGGGTGACGAGACACGACTAAAGGCAGAAGCATTGCAAAAGAAGAAGAAAAAAAAACAATAATGAAACGTAACATTTCCCGTCAATTTCCGCTTTGCCAGTGATTTACATACGGGCATGGGCAGCAGCCACCAATATTTACCGAGCTGGCTGGGACTTGTAGGACATGGGTATATATGTACAATATATGTATATATTTATTAATGTGTATATTTTGTGTCGTCGGTGTCGCCCATCCCTTTGTGTGCATGTGGCGGTGCGGCAAGGCGCGAACAGAGCAGCTCCTCGTGCTCGTAGATTGGGCGTCCGCTTTCAGGCGTTATCTGATTGTTTGTCATTTAGTTTTAGCTCGCGCTTTTGTGTTGTGGGTGGTTTATATTGAGTACGATGCCCACATGCATGAGAGTTTGTTACCTGCTGAAGGTATATATTTTATGAAAATCTATGTGTTTGCATATGTACTAATGGAATGGCATTTTGATTGGAACAAGCGTAAATTTAGATTAGATAGATTTACATGACGGCAGTTATTAGATAATCAGGCGAAGGCTGTCGCTCAACTCGCCTGCAGGCATATTTTCACTGGATGGTGCAGGGAACTTGTGGAGCTAGCTTCTCGTCGTGGTTCATACCATAACGAGATTATCCAAGTGTATGCCACGTCATGTTTTTATTGTGACAACATGCGCCATTTCGCAATATACAGGTGCTGAATAAATTTCCGACTATTCGACTGCACACATGATGTGGAAGTGGAATACTGTGTCAGAGCTGGGCTGGGCAAGAAGATGTCGTCCGTACGAGGGTGTGAATCGTTTCATCTAAGCCAGATCTAAGTGGGTGACTCTTCAGTCGGCAAAGCATTGAAACAAGAAGGTGAAACAAAAACGGCGGCGGCGCGGCGTCGACAAGAAGTAGCAACAAAAATGTCAAGGCATTTGCCCTTTGCCATCATTAACCTGGTTTAAGCGTTAAGCTTCGGCTCTTGAAGCGCCGTGTCGCATAAATTTTGTTGACAATGCTATTCTACCGAATATGTGTATATTGTAGCATATCCATATTCTGTATGCTGTACTTATTCTGGGGATATACCACTCCATATGATGGCAATACCGATAATAACATATCGAGTTTGACATTGCTTCTTCGCCATTATTTTAGTGTGTGGAGTTATACACGCAGGAGGTCATAACTGCTATGATATATGCGATGTGCAGGATATCAGTACGGATCGGCACGACAACAAAACATACGCTAGTGCTTGTTATTGGCATAGAAATTGGGCATAGATAAAGCCGTATCCACATTGCATATATTGTAGTTGCTCGTATGTGAATATGTGCGGTCAGGTATGTTGGTTTGTTGGTTTGTTGTCGATGCCAACACTTCGATCACTCCATTAAGGAGTATTGCCGATTGCAGATAAATTGCTGTTTGTTCATTTATTGCCGCCTGGTCAGCAATTATTAATCTGAGGTTAGATTTTGAGGGAACGGAAATTAAAAGGCACTCAGCTGACGTCCTTGGCAAATCGATATATTCGTTTTTATCGACTTGCTATTTGCGATATTTTTAAGCAAGTCAACAATTTCCTAATTATTTGTGCAAATATGCGTCCTGTCAATTTCACATCTATCTTGTGCTGGCCAAGAAAATAACTGTTGTTGAATTTCTGTCCATCAATAACTTCCAAGAGGCATTCGTGCGTACATAGCCTTAGATTTAATTAAGTTACTAATATATTGTAGATTATTGCAAAAAGTTTTCGCCTTCCATAAACATCACTAATTGGTATTTATTCGGACGGCTGCCACAAAATTGGCCCATGCCAACGAAGTCAAAGATTAATTTAGTTGCAAAAGAATGCGCGCGACTGTGCCGTTAAATGCTTATAAATATTTTTGCCTGTTGTTGTCGAAGTCAAAGTTCAGCGTAGACTTACAAGAATGCGCGCTGAACCTCCGCCCCTTATCGGTCCCTTCCCACAGTCAAATATGTCCTTTGCAATATTTACAATGTTTATATCAACGCACACACATGCAAGGTAGCTCACACACTTTTGCGCCGAATTGACATGTTCGACCTTCTCGCGCCCATCATATGGAGCAACATTTTTGAACTCACCCGCTCGTAAATTATGTGGCAATGTCACAGCATATGAAATCTGTGATTTGGAATGCTTATATGCGAGAAAATCACGCAACGGCTACGGGCTACCTTCGAATATGAAACGTGATGATATGCTGTATTGGTACCTTTGTGGAACATAAAGGTGGCACATACATGCGGTATGTGGGCATTCATGGAATAAACTGAGCAGCTTTGACTGCGGTAATTAATGTTACCTGATTAGCTCATTAATATCAAATCTCAAAGGGTTAATGTGTGCGGCTTCAAGATTTAATAATGATGATGATTTGCGGAATTACATGTCGCAAAAGGCTTTTAATATCAGAGGTGCTTCTCACGAAATGTAAAATGAGCTAACCTTTCCTAAATAAATAATTTATGTTTAATATGTGTTTTTTCAATGAACTGAATTATTTGCGTTCTTAAAAATTAAAATTAAATATTTTATTTGTGTAAAAAAAAGGATTTCCGTTTAAAATTCGCAACTTTTATTTCTCAAATTTTCAAAGGCAAATAATTTTTGTTTCCATTTCTTTTTATTTGATTTTCTTTGCTTAAAGACGCCACTAGTTAGGAGTATACAAAATGTTTTTCCCTCCCCATATTTTTAATTCAAAAACACTTAATTCACATAATGTAATGCATAAAAAGTAAGTTGTAAAGACCTAAAATTCACGGAATTCAAATCAACATTTACATGCATTTTTCAGAAACGATCTTTATGACTATAAATTGTAAGATGTTTTCAAACGGATTATTTATAATTATTGCACTGCTGCTGCAGGCCACCACTCCGATGGATGAGAGTGATCACTGCAGCCAAAGCAGACTCTTGGCATATCTTCTGCATTATTAACCTTCCCGATGGGATGGTGGCTTGCTGGATCAGCTACCTAATAACTTTATATATATTTTCATCACAGCATCATCATGCTCTTAAACAATTCATAGCATAGCATGCACAATCTTCCGCGAAATTATGGATGCGGTGTGTAGTACATAAATATCACTATGTACACAGCACACATATGCACATAGAGATACTACCCTTCGTACACCAATAAGACATTCAGAGGGTAACTACACTGAAATTGTTTTTAGTTTATACACATGGTCATAACATAATATAGCTGCTTATTATGCTGACAACATACTCGTAGCATGCATGCAGGAAGCATTTCATATTCAAGACAACACTGAAACACTCAGAGCGTGGTTTATGCGTCTCACGAAACAAAAACTGAGAATATAGAAAATAGGGGAAAAAATATAGTAAATATATTATCAGTTTGCATATCGCTTTAGGCAAATTCGGTAAACGTTGTCTAACGATTTTCATGAAACTTTATGTGCGGAACAGTGGATAACAATGCAAGGATGCAAAAAATCGGTCGTCTGTGGCCATAAAACCGTAGAAAACGGTGGTGGCACGCGAGCTAAGCGGAAATTGCACAACACTTTTTTAATCCTGATAATGTGATTTGTTGTTCGGCGCTTATGCTGCAATTGTGCTTAAAGCTTCGAGTGTGACAATACATTAGGGATGCTGAGTAAGGAAAGGTGGTGCACAGCGTTACTTACACAATGTTTAAATGAGGCTTGTGGAAAACTTGTTTTATGCGACAGCCGTGGATTGGGATGTTTTACATTGTTGTCAACGATTAGTTTAGCATTGTATTGTTAAACGCTTTTTTATGAAATCAGCTTAATCGTAATTTATGCATATTGCATTTTGAAATCAACTCCGCCTAATAAAAAAAAAAGGAGAACAGTTTTTGCTTTGTTAATTCGAAAGAGATAAATGACTGATAAGAAACTTGTTCGATCTATTTCTCATGTGATTGTCAACACAGCATAGAATGAAATTACGGTCATCATTTGTACAGCTCCTTAAGGCACTTCTTACTATATGCTTGTGTGTTTTTTTCTCACGCACAGAGATTTCCGCAAATCATTTGACAGAATAAATCGATTTCCAAACATTGATAAACTTCCCTCAATTTATTACAGCTTATTTTCCCGAACGCTGACAATTTTCACCAAGCAGTTCCCTCTTAGATGACATATTGATAATTTATCTATGCGCTCGTAAAACCGAAGAAAAGGGATAAAAGTCGAAAAAAATTGTTTACATCAAAATGGGACGAATCTCATTTAATACCCTAAAGCGACACAAATTTGTGCTTTAATATGCCACTCGGCACTCATTTGGTATTTGCATTAAATACATTTAGCTAATGTCTCTTGTAAAACATATGGTAGTCTCATGTTTGTCTAACACAAATTATGAATTTTACCACCTTAGCTGCTGTTGAAGCGAAAAATTCTAAAGCAAAATGCTTTGTACACGGAAAAGTCTATACACTCAGCGGCCAACAGAAAAAGCTCCCAAATGGGCAATGCGGGAATATGTAATTTATTCAAATCATTACCCTAGAAGGACAGACATGCAAAAGTCCCGCACAATTACAACCAAGAAAATATTAAAAACGAGAGGTATAAAGGTATACGAGTATAGACGTAGCGCATAATTACCTCCCGGCTTTGGTTTCAGCGCGATTAAAACAAAAGGGCGTGTCTCGTAGCCATTTGTCAAATCTGTCATGCAAAAATCTGATCAAATTTGAATCGACCTCGACCCCATCCGCCCTGTGCAAGCTTTCCGTCCGATATAATGTTTGGGTTGTAAATTCTGTAATGTTTATGAATGGTTGGAGAACGAGCGATTAAATTTTAAGTGATTTCCACTATTGAGCTTAGCCGCATGCTTCCAAAGGTGTTGTGTTTTATGAGTTTTATGCATAAAGAAAATTGTCGCACGTCATGTTTCTGTTTTCTGTGCCCACCTTCCCCCGGCCCTTTGGTTTGTCGCAGTAAATCGCCGTTTAATTGTTTATTTTGTGTACACTTTCTAATAGTAGCTGGACCCTTTCGTACATAAACTTTCAAACAAACAAGAAAATGAGAAGCACTTTTCACTGCCATTAGCAAGGAACAATTGAAAACCAATTGTTCGGCATCGATAATGCCAATTTATGTGGTCCAAGGAGCTTCCAGTCGTTGCACGTGTTCGCAATCAATAAATTCACAAATTGCAGCGATTCCTTTTCGTTTAAATTCCTGATTTCATTGTACTTTGTAATTGAATTCTAGTGAATATTTGGCTCAGATAAGGCGTTTCCATTTTGTAAGCGCTCTTTGATTTGCAGATTTCGATTTTCTCCATGGCACCAAAGCCAGCCAATCGTTCACATAAATCGAAAACTTATAGTACAGATAAAGATGATTGAATAATAATTTTCATTTTGAATTGAATGCTAAAAGAATAATTTATAATTGTCGTTTCTTCTTTCTTTTTTCAGAGCAAATAATGCAAAAATCAATTTTCGTGAGAAGGAGAAAAAGGTGCTCGATCAAATTTTGGGCGCAGGTAAATACGATGCCCGCATCCGACCGTCAGGAATCAATGGAACTGGTGAGTTAAACACGAAATTCCATTTTATTCAATTATCTCTCTTTTTATTTACGGACAAAAAATGGAATAAAGCATAAGACATTAGACAAATACGCTGTATAAGAAATGCGAAAAGCACAATATACAATCATAACAATGATGAAAATAATCAGGCGAAAGCTTTAAGCGCATATATGGAAGAGAGAAAATTTGAAAATTTTGTGAAAATATTGAACATGTTGTAGCAATTCATTTCTTGTCCGCTTTCCCGGTAAAAATAAGAAGAAAAAAGAAAGGAATACACACACGAAAAATGAAGTGCAATAAAAAAACATCTATTTTATAAAGTCACATAAATATATAGAAATTATTTTGAGGAAAGTATAAAAAGAAAGTAAAAGAAGAAATAAAGAATAAAATGGAAAGATTCAATTTCACGATTTTTCGAACGAAAAATGAAGCAAAATGGGAATTCAGGAGCTAGAGATATAATAATATATGAATATAACGAAAACAAATATGAAATACATATTTATGTACGATTCCATAAGTTTTATATAGAAAATATATTTCACAACAAAGCTCAGAGTAATTCAAGCTTCTTGAATCTCTAAGGTGCGATTTGTACAGAAAACATGAAAAGCATATATCTCTACTCATGTGTGTCGATATTGTCCTATATAAATACATATATGGTATGTACACCACCGACTGCGGCGCATAAGCAAATAGGCGACATACTCAATCAGTTTGTACAATTGCTTTCGAGATCATGACGAACATTCACTTGTGCGCCACAATACGTCGTAAGGGTAAAGGCCCAAGTAAAATGAAAGGATTTCTCTCCTTCTTCATAATTCCTTCTAAAAATAAAATTCAAAAACACACACACACGAACACGCACACAATTAAAAAACAATATATCGGGACAGTCATATTAGGATAAATTAATCAAATTCTCTTTAAAACACAAACAAAGAAAATGAGGCGAGAATGAAAACAAAACGAAAAAGGCGGCGGAGAAAAATACCCTTCAAAGTGCTGAACTTTGCCCTTTTACCCAGAGATTATGAAACGAGCGTTTCTGAACAAATACTTAACTTTTTTGTGTGTGGAAAAGCTTTATTATTTTCTCTAGATTCTTGATTTGTCTCTCCCTCACTCTGTTTTTGTTGTCCAAACATCCCCAAATGTATGCTAGCGACATCCGTGCAGCACATTCTGGGTTCGAAATTTACCAGCTCATCAGAGCAGCCAATCTCCCGAATCTAGATTTAAATATACATAATATAATATAGTTTCTTTCTGTTTGTTGGCTTCTCTCACATATTTTTATTTTATGCACAAGCATAAGCATAACACGATTTGCAAATCGAAATTGCTATATGTGCCGGAATATTTACTCGCTTTCGTAAAAACTAACTAAAGACGTTAGTATTTCACTGTCATAATTTAATTTAAATACCTTTGTTTTGTGTAAACGTTAACGTTAATTTACTCGAGGGAGAGACGTACTAAAAATGTTAAATGCTAATTTGTAAAATTAAGCGCACCAAAATTATGTTAAATCTGAATTCTTAACATTAAATATACCAAAGCGAAAGCAAACAACCACTTAAATAAAATCCACAAAATAATTCGCATATGATACACACAGATGGCCCAGCTGTGGTCAGAATCAATCTTTTCGTTCGAAGTATCGCAACCATAAGTGATATTAAGATGGTAAGTCACATCCACAGCAAAAGTTCATTTACCTTCTTTTGTTTTCTTCTGTTTTCAATATTTACAATTTTGTGTTTGATTTTCTGTTAACAATTTTTCATAACATCAAATAGTTATTTTATGTTTTTCACTTATTGATTAAATTAACCATAATCAATGAAATTTCAATGGTTAACTTTTATTTTGTGGTGAGCTTTTAAACTTATTCATCGCTTCAATCAGTCATTTCAATTTCAATCAGTTTGGGATGAAATTATATTTTTTTAAATGTTAAACAGAAATCCTTTTGATGTTCATAATTTGAAAAAAAATGTTAATTACCCATTCACAAAGCATTCAATGCTTTTAACCGGAAATGTTGTAACTTTCTTTTCAAACAACAACCAACCAATTAACTCACTAGAAATTGAATTAAACATATTTTTACACATAAAAATGTACATAAAAGTGAAAATTGAGAAAGTCTGCAATTTAAGCGTAATTTAACCTCTGTTATAAATAAATTCACAATGCAAACTGTTCTGCTTTGACCAAGTGTTACCATTGCTAATGGTTTGTTTAGTTTTTTATGTTTATTTGTTGAAGTATTCTATGGAAACCACTAATCGGAGTGAACATAAATGGTCACATGCCAGAACAATTTGTTTCTTTTCTACACTGAAATTAAGCGTATTATTTAATTTTCATTTAATTGCCAACATTGAGGTAAAGTCTTAATCATTTCTATTAATGTGACAAAATGATTTTACTTACAACCAAAACGTCATTAAAATTAAGAACAATCGAATATAAACTTATCACAACGTCATCTGTGTAAACAAGCTAGACAAAATTAAGTATATTTGAAAGAAATGTTAGAAGAACGAAACGCAGACTAGCGAAATGCAAATTAACGTGCCGTCCATAGAATTAATCACGGATGTAAATTAGGAAACAACGCCAACATGAGCAGCATAATAATGGCCGAGCTCTAATAGTATGTGAGTGGTGATTTGATTTCAATATCTCAAATGGCCACATAAAAGGAGACGACAGGAAAGCTTAATCGTTTATTTCACATGCAGACACGAAAGCGTTACAATTGCCCAGATTGTGGGTTTCAGACAACAAATAATAGTGAATGGGTGCCACAGCCATCCGACGATATGGAATGTGTGGAGCTAGGCTTTTCAAAAACACACTCATTTAGGCGGAATTGTTGCCGTTAATCGAGTAAGAAAAGCGAATATATCCATTTTGATAGCATCGCCGGCACGCAACATTTGTCGTGGTCAATTTCGCACCAACGCCGACCAACCCCTCACCCCTCACCCACCCACCCATTCCACAGTTGGACAGGAAATCGTCCGTATACGTGGATTGTGGCAGCCGTAGTTGAACGACACACGTAGCGTTGGCGTGTGAATTTCGATTTTGAAACAAAAATTACATTTATATACGAATGGCGCATAAATACGGTAATAATAAGTTTTGTCGTGCGATATTGTCGGCTTTTGATTATGAGTTTTACGTATTTTATCAAAATGTGTGTGGTCATAATCAATTTTGAAGCTAATTGAAAGGCGCACTCTTATGGCGTTCTATTAAACAGCGTTCCGCAGAAATTTGACCCACTTGGCCAGTTTATTGAGTGTTTATGACAAATTCTGCTGAACTCATATCCGCCAACTGTTTTCATTCCATTTATTTGATCTATGATTATTGCAATTTGCAACCAATCACAGCATTTTTTATCGGTTATTAGTAAATGTGAGAATTTGTGTTAAAAGCCTTCGTATTCTAATTGTAATGTAATCAATCAATCAGCTTCATCAATATTCATGAAGACACAAATTCTAATAATTGATTTTCTCGTTAGAAAAACGCATGAAAGCTTTTTTCAAGAGGCACTGGAACTTTTATCCACTCGCGAATTGCGAATTTAAGTACATGTCGCAAATTTGACAGGCACCGTGAATATACTCGCGTACTACCCACTTCTACTCCACGAACCAGCGACTTCATAACGAAATAATGCCTCATTTGATATTCACGAAACAAGACAAGAAGCTTTGCCTTATTATTCAAGCATTACAGGGATTTGCCACTTTAAGGAACTCATTATTGAGCTAATATTCTTTCTTCCGCCTCTTGTTTGATGGTCGTTTCCTTCGCCATCCTGTTGTACTCCATAATAAAATGGAACGCGCGCGCCACTGCAGTCGCCTTTTGTGCTTGCCACAAACGCCACTCCTTAACACGACAGGATATCAACCCTTTTATCGTGCCACAGTATTCTAAACAATGGCATGCCATCCACTATGCCCTGTCAGATTTGAGCATCCCGCGAGCTTTTGTTGTTTTCTGGGCTCTTGGTCGAACCGGAACTCCACTATGGCTGTGATAATTATATAGCTGCTGCTACTGCCTTCTTCGTCTGCTTCTTCTACTTCTGCTACTGCTACTGCATTGACGCGTCTGCGTGTACCATGATGATAGGCGCAGGCAGTCTGCAGAACAATTGAATTAAGTTGCGATGCGCGACCTTAATACGTTTTGAAGCTGAACTGTGATTTATTAATATGAGATTGTTGAGCAGCTCAAGTTGGATTTTCGCTCGCTCTTGGTGGAAGGGTGTCGGGAATTATTGCTTTTTAATCGCAATAAATCGTCCTTTTTAATCAGCGTGACAGTGATGCCGAACAATCCATCAAATGAGGCTGTATTTTAATTTGGCGCTGTGAGAGATGGGCGTTGTTATTTTTGCGAGTGTTTTCAAATAAAATGTAAAGTGTCATTCCTAATTTATTGCAAAAGGCATTATTTTATGTTCTCTGTTCGCTGATATACGGAATCAATTTGAATGATGATGATGATAAATGCCGACATATCGAGAGACAAGAACACCATTTGTTCAAATATTGAATGGAATTCCGACAAAGGATATTCAAAATATAATTAAATTAGTTTTGTCTTGGGGGAGTTCGACAACAAGACAACAATTTTTTAATTTTCAATAAGTATCTAACTGACAAATCAGTATCTTTACTAATTGGCAATGCAAATATGTGGCTTGTTTATACAATGACAATAACTCCTATTCATTTTTAAGTTGTTTAACACACATTAATTGGTACACACACACAGAGGTTATTTTCCAACGTGCAGCACACATGTTGTTTATTTTATGAATCAAGTTAAGTCAATTACATTCATAGTTCTTCATAGGTGCTCACGTCCATATTCATCTTGTGTTAAGTGCAAACACATCTAATCAATCATAAAATTAGTTGTTTTGTTTCAATTTTTTTTAGAGATTAAGATTTTAATTAAGTAAAAGGAATGCGTTAGGATGTAAAATAAATAACATTAAAGGGGTCACCAATGTTCGTCATGCAAAAGAATCAATGGAAACATTTCTTTTCTACTGTATTTCTTTCCTCAACGCCAATTCCTTGAGATTTTCTGTTAACTACACTTTGTATTAAATTAATTGAAAATCTACTTAAAAATAAACAATTTCTATGTGATCGGAAGTTGTACCCGGACATGTATAGTCTCCTTTCCCACACACTGAGAGGGTGTGAACTGGAAGCAGAACAGCGATGCTTTATCATGAAAATCCATTTTAAATTCAATTACAAAATTCAATTAAAAACTTCGCAATAACGCCGTAACCAACGAGAGTAAATTAATTGCTCACTGCCTCGGCGCTGCAACTCACCACTGCAATCTGCATGGCCTGTCAACACAATACATCAAGTTAACACAAGGACACCTAAAATGGTATGGAGCTGATGTAAATGAAGACTGCCTGACTGCCACAGTTCAATGATGACTTTTAACATTTGCGGCAACAAGACACAACGACGTTGTGCAGATTTCACATAGTAAATCCAATTTCAGAATTAAAACCTACATCCAAAAACTGTTTGATGCAATAAGATCCTTCGAAAAAGAAAAAAATGAAGGTCACCAAAAAATTGATACTTTGTTCGTATAGTTGTAATGTATCTACATTATCTGTTCTCTGGTCGAGCATAATAATTCTATGCCCTTTCACTTAGCTTTAAGTGCAGCATTGGCACATAATAGCAATTATGATTGGGGGTGGCGTGGGTGGTATGTGTTGACCTTTGCAACAGAAATTTGCCAGTCGGGGACATTTGGTCTGGGGATTCGCATGGTGCGGCTTTTGGCTGCCATGTCTCATTTTGTTTGACCTTTTGTGTACGCTCGATGTATTTAATGTTATTTCGAACCTAATCAAATTCAAAAATTATTAAATTATAAAATAAACTGCATTTACGTTGTGCAGTGCGGCTCGTTTAAATAACAAATTTAAATAATTGTGTACATTTGGTAAAATGCGGGTGGTTTGGTTAATGGTTTGACTTGGGGTTGTTTTGATGGAAATGTTTGTAGAAAATGTTTCAATTTACCAATTACCTGCATCATTCTGTAAACCTATGTGGATAAATCTTATTGAACTCTAATCAAATGTTGAAAAATTCTTTCAGATCATTAGTTCGGCACTGACAAGTGACAACCGAAGACTGTTTACAAATTCTTCCGTTTAAATATATTTTAAAATTCTTCTTAATAATTGCAATATTTTAAACGGTTTATGGTAATAATTTTAAATTCACAAAATCGGATTCTTGGGAACTTATGTTGTTAATTTTCGTTTCCAATTTTTTTACTTAAGTCTATAACCAGGTTTATTCTAAAGACTTAGCATCTATTATCTCAAAACCCGATTAACCAACCATTAGCACTAAAACCACTATTTTTTTACAAACATTACGGTTTGATTTTAGTCTGTCAAATAATATTAACATCGAGAACACCTTCAATGACAATCTATTTGATTGACAATATTAAATTCAATTTCATTTAAGTTTAAACATCATATGAGGTTTATTCTATGCTGCAGAACAACAACACACGTAAAATCATCATGCGAAGGCACTCAAGGGTCAATAATGCCATATCAATATAATTAAATTGTTGAATTGAATAGCAGCGAGCTATGGCCATTTAATCCTTACTTATTCTCCTTCTATGTTGACTTTCTAGCGTGTGTATTGAACTATTTGGTTTGATTATTTAACCCTTTCTCGGATTATTGCTAAATTGAGCGAAAGAAATACGAATCGATTGTTTTCCAGTTGACCCAAATCGTATCCACATACTTGGGCAATACTACTCTAAAAAACGAATTTTCAATTTGATTGATATCTCACAAGAAACTAGAAGCAATTAATTAGAACTTGAGTAACGACGCGTATATAAAAAGAAATCTGTTTATTAGCTATAACTAATCTTAATCCCGTACAACCTGAATGCTCGTAGATTCCCGCACGAAAAAAGGTCTTTCGAATAGTTATATGGCTTCCTATTTGAATTCAGTTTGATCATGAATTATTATTAAACAAATTATTTTAAAATAATATGTGCTTAAAATAAATTTAAGTTGCATAAACTGGTAAGTCGCTTATTAATTAACAATCGGCATCATCGAATTGCTTTAATTATGTAAAAGCAAGACGGTAAGGCATTTTCCTTCAGTAACTGTTTCAGCGAAGAGTCATCCTGTAAGTTTTATTTTTTTCGTATCCGTTAATATTAACCCATAGCTTTTTTATTATAAAGATATAGTTTTAGAAAATTATTTAACCATTTATCATTTATATAACGTTAATTCATTTTATATTTATCAGCAGTAATAAAAGCATCAACATGGAGGTCAGTTAAACTGTATTTATCAACAATATCCGTTTAAATGCTAAATACTTTTTTTTTTGTTAATTTAATAATATATAGGATCATGTTTCAAATAGAAAGCCATACTTAATTACTGAAAATTTATAAAAACCATGATACTGTTAAATTATTTTAAAATACAATATATCTAATTTATCATTGTAAGTATACATTTAATATATAAATTTTCTAGTTCAATGTTTTATAATGATAATTCCTAAAAAGTTACTCAAGATTCGCATATTTAGCTATACCATTAGTTTCTCAATAATTTAAATTTTTTATTTAAATTATGTTGCATCGCAGTTTTTCGCCATTATTAAAATTAATAGCGATAAAAGCTCAACCAATTAATACATAAAAATGGACGTTAAACTAATGATTTACCATAACACCATTTAAAGGGGTTTGTTGGTCGAGGAGATTCTGACTGCGACTAAATGACTAAGCAAAGAAAATTAATTAAAAGAATGCAATTAATTTAAACGTCGGGGTTAATGTTTTCACATTTATTACATGCCCCCATACATAACAAGAAATAGAATGCAATTTTAAGTAGCTATCGTGCTACATGAAATCTGAAACATAATGCGAGATTGAGCTCGACGTTTCCTTTTTCTTGTGCGTTTCTTAAAGCTTTATCATTGGTGGCCTCTTTAATGCAATTTACCCTCCCCTCCATCCCCTCTCAAATTTTGTAACACCCGTAGACGAAACGCACACTCCCACAAACAGCCTCAATTCGTTCATTTGATTATGCCAGCAAAATATTTAAACATTTTTGCAATTTTTATATCATTTCACATATTTTGATTGCATTCGCAATGTAATGTAATTACTAATTATTAATTTGTGTACAACATGAAACAATTTACTAATTAAATCGTTTTGCATATGCACTAATACGTTTTTTTTAGATCTCTGCATATGATTTGTTCAGTTATTCGTTTATTCAATAATGTGCATAATGAATTATGTATAATCATTGGCTGCGTAAATAAATAATTATATAAACGTTAAATAACTGCTAAATAAACATATTATATAGCAAAAACGGCAGCAGCAGCTACCCCAATGCTTCTTTAATTGGCTGATACTTTAATTGATTTATAGATTGTAGGGTTAATCATTTTGTTGAACAAGAGTTCGTTAATTATTTTTAATCGCATGCTCTTAACCATCCCCTCCAACCCCTATTCAGCTCTCTCCAGACCTCCTTCGACGCAGGAAAGAACGAGAGCTAAATGAGTTTCTAATAAATGATATTGTGTGGATCAGTTTAGCAGTAAATTCAACTGAAATAACTTGAAACAACCCCTTTATCTTATCCTTAAACACCTTCCATCCCCTCATCGTCTTTGTATACACGTGCAATTCAGAACTTTACGCATAAATATTGCATTTCCACATGTTTTGTAATAAATAAAATCTCTCCCTGCACTACCACGAGTGCCTTACAAATACATATAGCTAAGAGTTTTTTTTTAAGAAATGCCAGTATTCTTGTACACATATATTCATTTGTACAATACAGAAGTGTGTCGCCAATTGAAAATCAAGTGAAAAGTTTTTGTTTTCGAATTGCATCTTAACTACAAAATATTTTGGTTAAAAAAGCAAACAGCATTCATTCAGATTTTACTTAAAAAACAGAATAAATATATTTTAATTTTACTAATTGATACGTTGGCTGATATCAGTTTGCAACATGTCCATCTGATAATTAAAAGTAATGACAATTGATATTTACCATATGTGAACTTTATAAATTGTTAATCAATTAGTCCTGCAAATTGAACTTCAAAAGAACGTCGAGTTAATTTCACTGCTTTTAAAGTCGACGTTCCATAAATTTGTTGGTTAAACCTTTAAAAGGATATTTTTTTATAACTTAAAAGTCTATTTAAAACCCAAAAAAAAAATCTCTCCGCCGGGATCTAGAATGCCCAGCTGTGCCATAAAAAATCCACCAAACGACAATCATTAGGAATTAAAATATTTATATATAAATATCAACAGTTTGGCTCCAAACCGCCGCTCTGTGGGACTTTTTGCCAAATGGAATTTAAACGAAAACTCATCAGTCCCAGTGGTGTTATGGTTATAACTAGTGGCCAACTCCTTTAGCCATAACTAAAAATACCCGAAGTGATATATTAACCAAAAGGGTACATAAATGCGGCCATAAAACTCCAAGACGTATCGACGTTTTTTCCCCTTTTTATTTTTTCTACCAGACAATCTCGATTAAAATTATATGTTTGGAAACATTCGGTGCCATTTATTTCGATCACCTTTCGTTTTTTGCGCCCTGCGGCCTCTTTACTTTATGGCTGATAACTCCCAGGCAACCCCATTGTCGAAATTGGATAGGAAAATCGTTTAATATTTAACAAAGAGTTCCACTTTAAATTTTACTGGCTAAATTTCCGCACACCTATTTTCACTGGGTTTCCAAACGACCGATGAGGAAAATGGCGCTGTCGCTTTCCCACTGCGCGGTGCGGAGGTGGTGGCGGTTAATCATATAATAGATAGTCGCCACCTTTTGAGAAATGCAAAGAAGAAATGATGGAAGGGAATAGGATTATAAAGCTAAGCGCCTATCAACCCCTTTCAGGTTGTTAGTACCTTGGCTGTCTGCATTCAAATAGATAGTATTCCATAATTCTTCTTTTACGAAACTTTGTTTGCTGTTTGCTCTCATTTATCGAATAAAGTTAAAAATGTTCTTGATCTTTAATCAACACACATTCACAAATAATACTTACTAATCATTCATTACTTGTAAAATCGTTAACTACCATACTATCATTCGCAATAATTATCATCGACGTATGCTGTCATAGCATAATTATATGTATTTACGAAAAAGCCGAGGTGTTCAACGTGTACAGAAATTCTACACTTTGGCATATTCATACACATTTCACCACATATGCACAAATCGCCCGAAAGAAATGCTTATAGTTAACACGTAGAACGCACAAAATTGAAATTAAAGCACTAATTCAATCAAACCGAGCGAAAAGCCTTATATAATTATATGTAAATAAGTCGGATGTACATATGCATTTAGAATTCTACGAAACTAGATCTAAGAGCTTTCGATCAACATAGTCGTACACTAATGTTAAGTCTAAACCAAATAGAAAATTCGATTTTCTCGTCTGAATTTAGTACCATTACTTTAATATATTAGTTTTAATCTGTTTATCATATACATTTAAGATATTTTAAACATATGTTATGCTCACACAATTTACATTGTTATGGATACCCCGTGGTTTTGAAATTCTGGGAAAGATTTATGAGATAAATTATTCAATTTAAGTTAAACGATACACACTTATGTAGGTTAAATAAACAATTTTCGTGGATTTAGGTTTAGTTGTAGTTGAATATTTAATTGAAATTGAAACATTATATTATTAGCTATTTAAAATAACTAAATGCATTGTATATTTGGTTATTTGCTCGAATTACAAACTAACATATCAAAATATCTGCAAACTGCATCACAATTTAAAATGATCGTTTTCGGATTGCCTACGGAAATATAGTATAAGCGCATGACTTTTGGCCGCTGAAACGTTCCAAAAATGCCCACACTCGTGACACGCCCCAAATATGCAGAAATAATGCACAATAATGTGTTATTGCCAAAAAGGAAGTGCATTATGAATGAGTTTCGCTTATTAATCTCTATTGTATTGAAAATTACAATCGGCTTCTGACTTATTTTAAACAATGCACCACCGCCATTTCGAAACGGTCTTCTGTGTCCAGTCGTGGTCCATTGAAAGTCAGTGGCGTGCATTTGCAATTAAGCCATGGGAATGTGATGCATGGGCACAAAAAAACAATTGTCATACAGTCTGTATTTAAATGAGTGCATATATTGCATAAAATATATATACACATTTGCTAAAAGCTGTGGCCAAGATCACCAAATGAGCATATGAATGGAGCCTGGGGGGTGGAACTGGCATACTGCTGATAAATTATGGAGCTTTTCAAAAGAATCCCATTCATTTTAATTTCACTTTTTTTTCTTTCCACATGACCATTGTCATTAGTTATTTAAAATAATCGCAATTAGAGCTGCCTAAATGCGATATGTCATTGTTCATATTGCATTTCAAGAATGGCTTCGAAACAAAACATGTTTCGTTTTCCATGTCTATATTTACATCAGTCATGCGTCATGTTAATCAACATTACATGCAGTCAACAATTGTTCGACTATATTCGGCCAGAAAACTGGAATCCTAGCTAGGTGGGCACACAAAAAGTGCTACAACCATAAAAAAAGCGAGCAACAATCATTAATCAACAACAAAATTGTACTCGCTACACACTTTTATTGTTCACTTCTATCTAACACCCTCCTTGTAAATTTATGTTGAGCATTGTATGCGAGGCTACATAGTGTTACACACCCCGATCTTCAATAAATCACTCAAGCGCTTTCTGTGTGGCTGTCTGTGTGCGAGAGGGCAAAAGGAAGCGCCCTCTATCACAATTCACATGGCTATAATTCAAGAAAATGCACCCCCACAAAAGCTGTGTTGGAAATTTTCGTTTTTCAACTGGTTCAGACTATTTACAAGTTCATGTCTGATAACAAAAACAAAGGAATAACCGAAAAATAGCTTTATTTTAAGTAAACAAAAATTTCAATTAACAACAAACTTAAACTACAGATAAAGTTTTAGCATTTCTCTGCCAATCTTAAATCTTGAAATTTTCTAAGCCCAATTTGGCAATTATCTAAATTCAATATATTGTTAAAAAAAACCAAAAAAAAAAAACGAGTTGTCTGGGTAAGGAATAAAAAATCTTAAACTGGTTGCGGAAGTGATCACATCTTTCAGATTATTCAGGCCATAAATGCTTGTGGAAAAGCATCGAGAAATTATTGCCATGTGAAATCTATCTGTAGCGAAAATCTTAAGCTTCTTTCATCAAGCGTATTTCCGGTCGCTTTTATTTGCTTCTGCTGCGTAATAACATTACTTTTTATGACTAGGGGGTTGGCAACTCACATCATTCCACATACCAAAATGCATGTTAATGGAACACACAGATAGACGTCTGCAATAATAGCGACATGAGTTTGTATGTGAGAATTAAAGCTCCTTGTTTGCAAAATCTTTAATTGCTGCCATTTCTATCCTGTGTAAGCGTTTTTATAAAAAGTCATTCTATAAAGATTGTTCGAGCTTTTAACGGAGCTTGTGCCAGCTTGAGCTCATATGCTAAATTTAAGCTTGAACATACGTGTTTCAGCGCCATTACAATGAAATTTGGGGATCAATGAACGGAAACTCAATTAATTGTTTTTCTTTTTCACATGAATAGGTTTTTGTGCGCACAATTCTTTGAGTGACATTGCAAAATTTTTCGACTTATCACAAATACATCAAAACCGTTAAATCCGAACGCACACACAAAGTTTACAGTACAGCCATTCTCCATTTTTCTTGCTTGTTCCTTTTTGGATACTGCAAAATGCGTTTATATTTTTTTGTAAGGACATTTCTCGCATAGGAACGAGGGATACCAAACCCATGAAAGCATATTGTAAAGGCGATGCCAGGAAAAATTCGGACGATGATTGAAAAGCATTTCCAATTTTGTTTCGACAGTTGATTCATGTCATTTAGCGTTCTCTTTAGTTTATGTCAAGTTATGTATGTGAAACGAATTGCTGCCACTTCTGCAAAGTTCCAGCTAAAACATAACTATGCTATCGTGATATAAGAAAGATATTTAAGTGCCCCATACTTATTGTGGAATATCTTTCTCGGCCATTTGACATCTTCAATCGTCTCTTGGGCTATTAGCTGCATTGTCGAATCCAGCTTATACTCGATGCCTAATTTGTGATTCATGCAGTAATTATTATGAAGGACATTCTTTTTTGGGCAATTTGAGGTTTGTAATGGTCTTAGACATTCCTTAAATCAATTTTTGTTTTCTATTTTCAACATCATTTAAATCTTCGTAAAAATGTTTCAATTTCAACCAATTCTCATCAAAATAGTGGGTTACCCAATTTATAGTATAGAGATAGACATTTTGAATAAAATAAGTTTTTATTTGTTAGTTGCGACTGAAATGATTTATAGTTTTAAGCATAGAATATTAAGTTTATGTATTTCGCTGCGAGAGAATATATGTGGCACATGCCGATAAGTAAATAAACAATGAAAGTACGTGCTTCGACAATGATCCTATATTACGAGGACAAACTAAATATTGTGTTACGACGTCGTTTTACTTAAGCCACCAAATTACCAAACAACAACATAAAAACAATATAAACCAAATCAAAATTGACAAGTAGACCAAAATATAATACATTTTTATGAATTCTCCGCCCGTTAGATGGCCCAGCAGTCGTCCGGGTCAACATTTTCGTTCGAAGTATCTCGAAAATAGATGATGTGACTATGGTAAGTCGATAAAAAACACCACTCACAGTTAAAATGTGATGTGAATGCGACTTTAAAGAAGATGATTTGTTATATGTTGGAAAAATTTATTTAAATTAAATTTCTTTTCTTATAATTTGAAGAAAAAAAAATCAAGTTGTAAATTCTTTTGTATTTTCCGTTGAGATTCTGTTTATTTTCGAATTCAACTAATTAGAAAGATGATTAAAAATCTGGTGATTACGATTGAACGCAGAATGTGGATAAATTGTTTGATGCTTGACTTCTCAAACTTAAGATAGAGAATTCTTCTATTAAAATCAATTTTTTTGTTGAAAATACCAAACAGCATCCACATTCTGCTGGCTACCATCTTTTTTGAATGATTATCCTTTACATTTTTGTAGTGAGGAGTGTATAAACATCGATTGCCAGAAATATTAATTGCAAGCATCCGACGATGTTAAGTAGTTTTTGTGTCGAAATAAAACATATTATACCGTAATTCCATACGTTTTCTATATAAATGGTGTCTCATGGGCCCGATTATGTTTTATTTTTTATGGATTACATTTTATGTTAATTATATGAATGTGTGTCGTTATCTTTGGGCAAAACTGTTTTATGGATATTTTACGTGTACACGTTTACCCTTTCATATACTTTCTATGTGTGTTATTTTCTTGCGATTGAGTTGCCATCTCTAAAACGAAGTCAAGTGCATGTGCATTGTGCAATGTTTATTGAGGGATGGATGTACTTTGTCGCGTCTACTTATAGGGTTGTCTCTTATTTTAGTTTTGATTATATGTCATTAATTTATGTTAGTACAGCAGGTTATTTCTCTAAGATTATAATTAAGAAATTTTTGGTTTAATTTTTAAAAGATACGAATATTTCGCGTAATTTATGTTCTACCGATGTAAAGAAATGCTTCTACCTGATTTAAATTTATAGTTTGAGTTAAGTTTTCTTACTTACCTTTGCGGTTTACACATTTGGTTAAGTATTCAATTAAAGGCTATACATTAAACTTAAATTTTCTTTTCTCAAATATTTAAATCTCTTTCTAATCTTAATTTTTAATTCGTTCTGCTATTCTATCCTGTTGCAATTGCTTATTCGAACTCCTATTGCCTTTTCGAATTTTTAATGATGCATTAAGTAGTGATGAATTAAGTAGTCACTGAAGTAACTAAGTTTAAAAGTATTCAGGTTTAAAAAAATCAAGCGGTGAGAAGCAGTGTGAAAAATAATATCTAATTTTTTTCAAAATTGTTTCTTGTTACCATTTTTAATTAATCCAAACAATTAATGCATTTACATACAAATTGGCCTTTTGCGTCTTTTTAGTTATGAAACAATTAGGTCCTTTACTTTATAACGTCTGTTTTTATCCGCTAATTCATCACATTAATTTAAAAAGGGTGATCTCCACTGAGAATCATTTTGGACTACTTTTCAGGTTTTTGTCTTTGATAACAGTGTCGTAATTAAATTGTTAGGTAAATATAAATTAATTATAATTTTGTTTTCTACACCGGTTCATTATATTCGTTATTTAAAATTCGCTTTTTGAAGGGAATTTTATTTTGTAAAATTGTTTGCAATTTAATTGTTGTTTCATTATAATTAATTTAACCACATCAAAGTAAGGGATACTCATATTGGGATATTAATAATGCGGTTATTTCCTTTTTTATGTGTAAATAAATAAAATGCCAATTAAAACTGAATATTTTTAAATTGAAAGCAATCTGAGTTTTTACAAAACATTTTTTTTTAATTACAATTTAATCAGTAAAAAAGGTATTATTTTGAAAAAATATGATACCATATGCTATTTAATTCTACTCTATATTCTAAAGTTAATCAAACACGTTCAGAGAACCCAAATTATGTCTATTATTTTATGCATTAAAGTAGCTGCAACATGAATTTACATCGCATTAAATCACTACCACACAAATCCACACAAACATCCACCCAATTCCAGCATTATAGATATAGAATCAATTTATTTATGTTAATGTATACGTGTAGTAGAAATTAATGGGCGTCAAGTGTCAAATAGGCAGCATGATTTACAATACATCAATTCTCATCGCCAAGAATCATTGGCTTTAACTAAAATTTTGTTAAAATTTATCAGAAAATGTTTCGATTTTTTTGTTGATTTCATTTTATGTTTAATAACGATTTAGTTAGAGAATACCATTGGCATTTATATTTAATTTAATTATTATTCGGCAGTCATCAAACATAGTCGAAACATGAATCTATTACTGATTTACTGAGCACAGTACTACGTGGAATAAATACACAACCTTAAGTAATTCAAGATATCGAATAAAAGTTCTGCATGAAATGTTCATCAAACAATTACATAATGAGTGAAAATATAAATATTATGTATTAGTATATTGGAATGGGAATATTTCTTGAGGGACACAGGAAATGTCATCAAAATATTTCACCTGTCGGGGCGAGGATATATCAAATGTTTGTTTTAATTTATTTTTTTCGACTTCGTTCATTTACTTGTTTATAACAAAAAAAAAATCTTGTTACAATTTAGTTAGAAAGATACAATAAGATATGTACCGAAAGAAGATTAGAATTATAAAATATTTTAATAGCGATCCATTGCAATGTTAGGGACTCCTTAAAAAATGTAAATTATTATCTGAACAAAATAAGTTTAAACATCTTTGATACAGGTCAACTATTACCATCAAAAGCATCACATTTGTTGAACACATACAAAACAGTTTAATTTATTCTACAGAACATAAACTTTAGTAAAACAATATTAAATGACGACCAATATTAACCATTTGTAGATATGACACAAATCAGGGTCAACATGTTCCTTCGATCGATCTCTAAAATCGATGATTACAAAATGGTGAGTGCACCCACTCAGACAGCACAACAAATTGTTACAAAATAATAATACCCCCCAAAGTATGCAACCCGCACAAAGCAATCCAAATACTAACTGAAGTACAAATCCTTCAGCAAATGCATAAATTTTATATAAATATACCCATGTATATCAATGTGTACAGCAAAAGTAACTACATTAAAATTTGCACACAAAACACTCGAATTTAATTGAACTGTATTTATATGGATATCTATTATGTATGTATATTTAATTGAAATCAATTTCGTGCTTCTGTGTCATATTTATGTCAACCAGGTGTATTTAAAATGCAGCCGCAGAAACCACTTTACACTAAATACACGAATATCCTTGGTTGTTTCGTTAATTATTCATTTTGTATTATATATTTTTGTTGTCGTTAAATTGTTCAATTCTTTACTGTTCTTTTATTTTTAATTTCAATTAATCACATTTGCTTTTATAATTGCTACACTCAACTTACACACACTTTTGTACATGTAAACATGAAAAATGTTATTGAGCTTTAATTGTCACCAATTATTATGTATATTTTTATGTTTCATTTCATTTCGTTTTAATGGCAAGTGTATAACATAAGTATAGGCTCGTCCTCATAATTTGGGTGTACAAAGCTTTTTCTACTTGCATACAAGTACATTAGGAAACACATTATTCGCGGACTGAAGAATATATTTATTGTTGTAGTTTTCTAACCATTGTAAATGTTTTAAATTTCGAATATTAATTCTGGAAAATCAAAAACCACCCTATTTTGGTAATGGTGCACTGGAATGGAGCAAATTTCAGGGGTGTATTTGCATTACAGTAATTACACGCAATGACTATGCAACTTGCTACTATAAAACTGCCGCAATGTATGCAATTTGCAAACAAGTTAATTATTGAAACTGTATGACAAGGATTACCTTTTAGCTAAATACCCCCAACACTATTTTACTTTGATTAATAGCTCTTTCTAGTCAGATTGTTAGAATTGCAAATACCTATGTTTTCAGGAAAGGGTGTGGTTTGAAAGATGTGAGTGAGTTTTATGTTTCTACTCAACACTGTAACATTTACTGATTAAACAATTTTTCTTTTAGCTCCTTATTTCACACCATATCAAATAATGTTTTCAAATAATGAAAATGTTAGGGTGAATAAAAAAAAAGAAGTAATATTTATATAATGCAAAACGCTCTTCAAAATTTCATCGACAAATGGTGCGTGTCTTCACTACAACTACTCACTTATCACTCATTCATAACTCAACATTTTTGTTTCGACTTTAAAACAAAATCCCTTCAATCAATGCAAGGGTAAATAAATTGCACATTGTTTTCAGGTGTCATATATAATATTATCATATCTCAAAGGGATTTATCATCTTTTTTTTCTATACATATTTATATCATAAAATAGAATTTATCAATAATTTGATAAATTTTATAAAAAAATAAATGGATTAAAATGGTTAAAAGTAAATAAAGATCGACACCTTTGTTCTCTTGCTACTGCTAATTATACAGCTTTTCCCATTGACGATCTTTCTGTAAGCTTCGTCTACACTTTATTCACAAATCCCTGGCTTTAAATCTACTAAATCTATTCCCTGGCCTGGCGTCATCAAAGATCCTCTTATTGAAATGTCGTTTCAAAATTCAAAATAAAAGAAGCGCCGTTCCATTCAATGTTGAAACCAAAAAAAAAAAAAACGTAACGGCGCGGTGTCAACGCTAAACCGAAATCCCCACAGCTGCCGCGGAAAAAGCTGCTGCCGCTTTTGAATGGTATACTCGCGCCTGGCATGAATGATTGATTACTGCTTTTAAATGTAAACGCATGTTGCATGTCGCGTTTTAAGCTTTGCTTTTTGTTCATGTTGTTCGTTCTGTGTCCGCGAGGACATGGCCAATATTTACTGAAATGTTGTAATTAAACAAAAAAATTACTAAATTTCGTTAATTTAGTGAATGTTTAGACATGTTTTCGTTATATAACTCAAATTATCTAATATTTACTGCTTGTGATAATACATAGTTTAACAAAAGTATATTTTTATTTAATTTTTTAGTTTAGTTTTTTTTAACTACAAATATTGACTTAATTTTAATGTGATTTTATATTGAAGTCAATATTTGTACATATTTTTATTTATTTGTATGAACAACTTTTTTAACGTTGAATTAGATCACATGAAAAATTGTTTACCAAATTACAAACATTTTAAAATAATACTAAACAAGTATTTTGTGAATTTTACTACCCCACAGGAATACAGTGTCCAGTTAACATTTCGCGAGCAATGGACCGACGAGCGATTGAAATTTGACGACATTGGCGGTTTGTATAAAACTATACCCATCATTTAGCATAAATACAATATCGTTTTGTTTGTACTTTCCTTATAATTTTCTTAAACAGTTTTCTTTCGTAATGATTTTTGTTTGACAATATTTTTAGTTGTTTTTTTTCTTTAATTAAAGTCCTTTTCACATGCGCACGGGGAGTAAGCTCTTCAGAATATCAGAATGCCCGCGCTATTTTTAGCACACCAAATTCCGCAAGAATTGTATCGCGTTCGCGTCCGCGTTGTTCTCTACCTGACAAATTCCTATGATTCTTCTCCTCGCCCAGTGTTGTCCTCAGCCACAATCACCAAACTCATTCGTCAATCATTCAAATTGGCTTCTTGTCAATTCTGAAATTCTGAAAATCCCATTTTTCGTGTAAGTGTGAAATTCACTTTATCTATAATTATGTAAACTTGTGTAACTACAGCAAGACACTTCAATCTGTTTATTATTTTACCGAGATACTAATTTTGATTTGCCGTTGTCGTATTTTTCAATGTATTCATACAGCTATTGTTTTGCTGCGTTTAACAAATGCATTTGTAATGCAATTGCAACGGGCCCGTTTTGCCGCGGATCCGGATGATTTACGTTTTCAGTTTGTCTATTCAAAATATTGGTTTTTTGTGTCTATACTAATTTTGTGTAACGACAAAGTGGCGGCTGTAAACGCCACAAAAAAAAGGACAAACATTCTATGTGTTTTCGTTTCTATATTATTGTTGTTGTTGTTGTTGTGGGAGGCGAGGATTATTCTGAACCTCGACGCCCTACCTACTATAAACTATTATTAATTGATGTTGTTAATAATGACTGTTTTGTGTGACACGCACAATACATGACATATGCAAAAAAAAATTGAATTGTTTAAAATGTTGAACGAACGTGTGTTAAATGATGCCGTTTTAATTCCATAGGTCGTCTAAAATATTTAACGCTGACTGAAGCGAACCGCGTCTGGATGCCCGATTTGTTCTTCTCCAACGAGAAGGAAGGCCATTTCCATAACATCATTATGCCAAACGTGTACATTCGTATATTCCCATATGGCTCGGTGCTGTACAGTATTCGCATATCACTGACGCTGGCCTGTCCAATGAATTTGAAGTTATATCCACTGGATAGACAAATTTGTTCCTTGCGAATGGCCAGTTGTAAGTGGTTGCCAGCTCCTAAAGCCGCTTTTACATTTTTATTTATTAAAACATTAATACTTAACAGTTCTCATATTTTCACATATTATCCGTATAACTATAATAATTAATTGAATGAAAATAGATGATATTGCTTGTTATCCAAAATAGAGAGAGTAATCAAAAAAACAGAAAAAAAAGAATAGAAGAAGAGATACACATTTTAATTCATAGAAAATATTTTTGTGTGAAAATTGTCTTAATGCTATTCACTTTCGTTTCATTGTAACGTTTTGGTTCAATTCTGTCGGGTGTCGAAATGAAATCGGTTGATTTGTTAAATCGCGACCATCAAATCAATCAAAAAAACCAAACGAAAAAAAAAACGAAAAATCGAACAAAATGCTTCATTCTCTGCGCCATCAATCGCACGTGCTCTCGACGCCCACGAAAACATCGAAGATGGCTGGACAACGGACGATCTGGTGTTCCTCTGGAAAGAGGGCGATCCTGTGCAGGTGGTGAAAAACCTACACCTACCACGCTTCACGCTCGAGAAATTTTTAACGGATTATTGTAACAGTAAAACAAACACAGGTAAATTTTGTGGGCACATTGGCTGAGAACGGCAACCACTAACCACTTTTTTTCAACTTTCTTTGATTTTCTTATTTTGTATATAAATATTTTAATGTTTCTCTTAATTTTATGGTAAATCAACCAAATAAGTTTTCAAAATTCGTGTATAACGAAAAGAACATTTTTTTAAAAAACAAACAACTCATTCAAAATTTTATTGCAATCACCTCCCCCCCACCCACACACACACGACACGCGTGCCATATTATTGTGCATTGCTAATGAACTTCAGGTGAATACAGTTGCCTGAAAGTGGACCTGCTGTTTAAGCGTGAGTTTTCGTACTATCTCATACAAATCTACATCCCCTGCTGTATGTTGGTTATTGTGTCCTGGGTCTCCTTCTGGCTGGATCAAGGAGCTGTGCCAGCGAGAGTGTCGCTAGGTATTTTTGTATATATTTCGTAAGAACAGATTAAACAGGGTTTGGAAAGCTTACATGAATTATTAGCTAGCTAAAGTACATGATTAGAATTTATAATTGTTTAATGAAATTGTTAAGATATTTTTTCTGCTGGAAAAAATACTACAATCGGAACAAACAAAACAAATTACAAAACGAATGAAAAGTACCACCAAAAATCAATTGGCAGTGTTCACTTAAGTTGCACTATTTGTCGTCCTTTTTTACATTACAAATATACAAATGAGACATTCGCTTACAGGAAATATTTTAGTCACTTTATATCCAAACAAGAAACCGTTTTTTATTTGCGGCAGGTAGAACGGCTATTCAAGGTCACGTCATAATATTGCCATTTGAATACAACAACTATTTTTTGACATCAATTATTTAATTTTTTTTAACAAATTAAGTTTAATCGAGCTGTATCATGCTTTCAAACTGTTTAATTTAATTGCTAAGTACACCACTGGTTTAGGCTAGCTTTTACTATTAACATCTCACCTATTTATCAACATAAATATAATATCCCGATACATCTAAAACCAGAACGAAATCCCCATTAGCTCATGCTTACGAAAATAGACAAAAATAGTTTGGCTACAAGGACATAATTCGGACTTTTATGTATGAGTCAGTTAATGTAATGAAGGTACAGTAACTTTTATCAATAACCTATGTATATACCCAAATAAATACTATATACCACCACTTTCTATAGACATTCCGTTTAATCTTTCACCATAACCATATAATATACCATTTACATACATGGCAAATGTTCAACTAATTAGCATGCGTTCTATTTTATACACAATTTCGAGTTTGATTATAATTTTCGGTACAAAACAGTTTGTTAGTCATTAATTTGTTTGCAGCCCTTTCCAATACCAAGAATAGACTTTTCGACCAGGGTTGCATTAAGTTAAAAAAAAAATTATATTTAATTTTACATAATTTGAACAGTTCAACGGCTATGGTTAGGCTTGATTAAAACTTAATAAAAAATATTATTTATTTACTAGTCAGGCTTTTACACAAAATATACGTTCGCTTTGTTATGTTGATCGTATATACATATTTACATATAAACCGTTAAACTGCAATGGCAATATATTTGATTCATGGCTTTTGGTTACCTCAATCTCCAAGGCAAAGGACTCTTGTGCTAGAAAATATTAGCTCGTTCCATTTGCTTTCTCATACATTATCCCGCTCACTGTGTATACCAATGCAGCAACTTTGGCGTGTCAAATTGAAAGGATTTTTGTGTCCAATCAATTGAACAAATCAATCAAATCAAATTGTTAATAAATAATCACATCAAGTAATAAGAAAAGAAAGAAAGAGAGAGAGAGAGAGCGTACGATAACTCCGCAGTAAATACACAAATAGTAACTTTTCTATATATCTATCCCTCTCTACTTTTTAATATTTTATTTTTCTATCGACACACATGCTATTTTAATAAACATAATACATAACGTTCGGCTTATTAAACTAAGTTTGTTTATGCTAGAGCTTTAATTGGCATTTTTTTCACTCTAAATATTATATATGTATTCATATATTCTAACATGTTAATTAAAGTTATTATATTATTATAGTAGTAATTTACAACATTTTAAAATTTTAAAGTTTTGTGTGTCAAAGTTACGTGTTTTGTAAAAAAAAAAAAATTCACTGATGCGGTCCTGCAATTATGTAATGCAGTGAAATGCAATATGACACTGCCATCTGCCACGCGTAGCGGTTTTGGTGTTGCCGTAACAAGTTGTATTTTAACTAAATTAAGAATTTTTTTGAAAAAATAAAAAAAAACGGCAACACTGGGATCACTCGAGGGTACAAAAGTAGCGGCGATCGTTGGTCTCTAATTCATAGTCGAGACAGTAAAACAATGCATGGAAAATCAAGCATGGGACATGCGGTTACGTAAGCGATTTGTAAATGTTATTTTGTAGCCATAAAAAAATCGTTTCGCAGAAAATTTCTTATTTTATGATTTTATTTTTGAACAAATTATTTAAAACTATAATATAAATAAATAAAATAAAATGGAATAAAATAATAAATCGTTAGGTGTACACTGCCTTACTCTTCAGGTAAGCATCAAACACTGTTTGAGCATTTTTATCTTTTAGCATTTTAAATAATGTATAATTTATATCTTCTGTCAATAAATTGATAATCAAATATAAATTGAAAATATTTGATTGAAATCACGAAAAATAGCCATTTCAATAAGGTTGGTTATGCAACTTATTGGAAAAGGGTTTTAGATATTTGCAGTGATAGATTAAACTCACTTAAACAGTTAATAATCAAAATTTATTTACCTTCTTTGTAAATCTATCAATCACGTAGATTTTATTTATTCCAATGAATGATATAAATGACCATAGCAAAAGTCAGTAGAACCTTTTAATTAAAAAAATATATATTTAGACTATTAGTATAGAATGAAAATTAAATTTAGTAAAAAAAAATTTAAAATTTATTATCATGCAAAATTGAAAATGTCAAAAGCCCGACATTCAAACCCTGCCAAATAATTCGTGAGAAATAAAGTTTTCACCACAATTTTTTAAATATTAATTTTTCTCTATCTATAAAGCCGTGCTGTAGTCTTACTCACGTACACAAGTGTAAGATTACGATTGCAAGCTAGCTTTATAGCGCCCGCCGTATTTAAGCTAGCTAAATTCCAAACCCTGGCCCTGGCCCTCGTTACTTTAATTAGTTATTAGTAAACTAGTGCAAAATCAAAAACTAATAAACATATTCCGCCATATCAATACGAAAAAACAATCACAATCCAAATTGCGCCGCCATAAAACCATAAACACACAAGGTGTGACCACACTGCTGACTATGGCGACGCAGACATCGGGCATCAACGCATCCCTGCCGCCCGTCTCCTACACAAAAGCCATCGATGTGTGGACGGGCGTGTGCCTAACGTTTGTATTTGGGGCGCTACTGGAGTTCGCCCTCGTCAATTACGCCTCGCGCTCAGGTTTGAATTAAACAATTTTCACTTTACGCTGAATACCAGTTTTTAATAAAATTAATTTGTATTTCTTTGTATGTGTGTCTTCTTTACTGAAAACGGATAAAACGAAAAATGTATGCAAAAAAATGTTAATTCTCATTAAATCTCACCTATTTTGTTGTCTCGTTTATATATGACTCTTGTGTTGACTCAATTGTTTGTGTTTTGACGTTTCGTTTCTTCTTCGTTATATTGTATGAAAAACACGCGTCGTTCGGCATTTTCCGTTGGTAATCGCGCGATCGTTTCAAAAATCAACATCGATTTACGAATTATTTTTTTTTGCCACATTTTAACAATCGGATTTCGTTTTCAACTTTTTGTTGTTTGTTCAAATTAAAAACATTTCTATTTGGATATTCGTAAAACGTTGAACATTTTTAAATGATGAACAAAAAAAAAATACAATTCCGTTTTGGAAAACCAAAAATGTGTCTCCTTGTGTGTGTCAAATCAAACAACTATTGGGAACATTTAAATTCTTGTCAAAATATATTCATTTAATGCTACGTGCGGATCGGGCCGCAGATATGCACCGGGAAAATATGAAGAAGAAACGCCGCGAATTGGAACAGGCCAGTTTGGATGCCGCCTCAGATCTGCTTGATACGGATAGCAATGCCACGTTCGCAATGGCAAGTCACTATATACTCAAATATACATATAATTGTTGTTTATTTTCTTTGCCAATTAAAAAAAAAACAAAAAATACCTTAAATAATATCAAAATATTCAAATTAATACAATTTATGTAAGAACATACGAACTTACAACGTGTGAGAGTGTGCGTGCCTTTCCCGCATAACATTAATTTTATTTGTAGACAAACTAAAAGTTTTTGTTTTCCAAAAAAAAAATTTAAAAAAAAGTAACGCACGTGTGTATTTGCGAGTAGTAAAGTCTATTAACACTTAACAGTATTGAAAAAGTACAAGTGTCGCGCTGCGTGCACTGTCGCGCATGCGCTGTATATAGATTTGACGATATGTTTTGCAATGAACCGTGTGTATCCATGTGGCCGTGTTTCATGTTTAGAGTTTTGTGTTTTTTTTTCCCGTGTTCGCAAACAACGACAATGCGTTTTTGTGTCAATATAAATTCCAGTCACTCTCACTCGCTCCCACACACACAATTTACCTGCCACACACCCCCTCCCCCTTCCATAAATACCGAATCCTGATCCTAGCATATCCCGACGCCATCCAAGCCATCAAACAATCGATATATCCGATACCCAAACACTCAACACACCAGCCGCACGGGGCGGAACCGAATGAAACTAATCAAGTCTATTGCAGAAACCACTTGTTCGCCATCCAGGTGATCCCTTAGCGCTGGAGAAGCTGCGCCAGTGCGAGGTGCATATGCAGGCGCCGAAACGCCCCAACTGCTGCCGGACGTGGTTGTCCAAGTTTCCGACAAGGTACAGGCGTAAATGCCTCCGATGATTGTTTGTTCCGCCGATTTTTCTGTCGATTTCATTTCATTTCTTTGAATTACACTGTTTTATTCGCTTTTTCTCGTTACTTTCTAATTATTTCTGTTTAAACATAATTTATTTTTTAATGCGCAAGCTCTCACTACTTCCGTACTTGCTCATAGATTTGACATTTTTATACGCTATATTTTTGTACTTACTTATTACTTATTATACGTTTCTTTTTCAGCGTATACTCGTTATCGTAAATTAATTATTAAGACTTAAGTTTTGATTGAGTTTGATTGATTAATTATTAATAAGGTTTGGCTTGTGAACTATATTAAACACGTGGGGACTTTTGCTAGTGATGTTGTCAAATGTCATTTAGTATGATTTAAGGGCTGTTTCCAATGCTATCGTTCCAGCTATGAGGCTCTCTGAATCACTGATGTTTATGATTTGTCTTAATCTTCAGTCAAACAGAATGTACTACTGGAATATTTATTCGTTAGCCTTTGAAAGAGCCTTTATCATAAACAAAGATTAGTCGTCTTAAGACATAAAAATGATGTTTCTCTAGTAGGTCCCACCAAACGAATTATAGTTAATAACACGAGTATTTGACAAGTCAACCTCCTCATACTTTGTTCTTTATATGCACCAATTAGTAATGTTTGAAAATGATTGCACCCTTGTAGATGTATACTTTACCCTATATCCAAAGAACCAGTAGGTACTTGAAAACTTCTCAAAACTGTAGTACCTCTAACCGAATGCTTGAGTTCGTTCGATTACTCTTATAATTCGTTGATTTTGATTTTGTTATGTTCTAATCCTTATGTACTTCACACTTACGTTTTTCATTTGTTTCCTTTAATATTCTGATAGCTTAGGGATTGATTGATTAATTAAGAAAATAATAATAATTTGAAGCATTCAATTAGAGAGTGGTTGTGATCAAAAATCATCGTTTTAAAAAGCGTTTTCTAAATTTTTTAATGCAGGCATACATTTAATGAACCTCAGACAGCATATAAACGGTTAGTCCATTTTAGAAAGTACTTTAAGTGTTTTTCGTTTTGATTAAAGTTTATTATTGATTTAAATTTTCTTTAGTTCTTGCTAAATTTTTCTTAATTTTTATATTTTTGTTTTCGTTGAGTCAACCAAAACTGCTTCAATTTTGTGTTTACTTGCTCTATTGGTATCTTGATCTATAGTTTATTTGAAGCATATTGATAAAACTTCGTTGCGGATTGCATAAACCGAGGCGAACTCAATAAATTCCGCCGTCATGTATGCAACCCACAGGGAAACAATGCAATTATTTTGAAATAGACTAAATTTAAATGCCGTATTCCATATTAATTTTTAGATCTAAATATGTTATTAGTCTCTGAAGAACCACCAACATCAATCAACTGCAAAGATGCAAAGGAATACTCAAATTAAAACAGTCTTGATAAATGTTTATTGTGTACATACAACATATATACCTATATAAATACAAAACATATAATTAGCCGCTGTTGAATAGCAACAGTTGGATACTTATAAAAAAATACATGTAGAATTTGCATAGAAAGAAACCTACTGGACAATTTGTACCAAATAGGCAGACACATTCTCCGTCTATGGTCAGCCTTATTTTGTATGCACACACAGAGCATGAAAACCCATAAGACAAATGTGTTTGATAGCATTTGAACATCCCTGCATTTCATGCTATTTTTTTGTTAGAATTTAATGAATTGACGACTACATTTTCAGACCCTGCACTTATATTACTTATTAACTTTGGATGGCCATCATTTAGCTGCATTTGCTTATATAACTATTACCCAAATTCTAGATGCATCTGAATTTTATAAAAACATCTTGTCAGTTGTCATCTTAAAGCGGATTGCAGAAATTAGGGCGTTTTGTGAAATTCACTTACCAAATCGAAGGACCTATTGGCCTCCAAATTGATTGCTTTTAACCCTCTGCTAGATCGGTTTTTGTTATACAATCAACTAACATACCATCATAGATGACAGCTTCATAGCTTATACCATAAATACATAGTTTCCATTATGAATTTGCTTTAGTTGCATCAGTTCAACTTTTAGTTTCATTATAAAGTTTTATTTTCAAACAGCTTTTTACTATGTCTATTTGTTATTATATTAATTTCTTTTACAATTATTTAAGTTTTACCAAAAAAAAAAAACAAAAAACTATTTACAAATAAATTAAGTGTAACTTGATTTGATTTGAATAGTTAACCTCGGACTCGGTGTTGTGCAAACTAAGATTGCTTAACCTAGAGCCAAATGTTTTAATAACAATATTTATTTAAGTAAATGTTCTAGATCGAAGAGAATCGACGTTATTTCGAGAATAACGTTCCCGCTGGTGTTTGCCCTGTTCAATCTGGTCTACTGGAGCACATATCTCTTCAGAGACGAAGAAGATGATTAGTCAGTGAACTCACCAACCAACCAACTATACACAACATCAATTAGCCAGCATTCAAGAAATACCAGCCAACATCGTGTGTACTATAATTACGAGTTGTTTCTATTTGTAAGGGTTGTGTTATGTTACTCAGTAACTGGAGATAACGAATTTTTGACACGCACTCACACACATTATCGCATATGTTTTCATCACCCACCACTATTCAAACTACCTCCACTACTCCCCCATTTTAAACAAAATGTAGCAGCAACGATGAACAAAGCAAGTAGTAGAAGACACTGCCTGGTTTGAGTAAATTGAAGATTCCACACGGTCAGACCATTACAAAACCTATTATCAAGTTATCAAGTGCATTTGGTGTAACAGTTGAATGATCATTGGTAAAAACGACTCTCCAAGTCATTAAAAGAATTTTTTTAAATTGAATTGAGTCGTTTCTTAGTATATCGTTAGTTTTAATGGGTAATTTTTCTATAACCGAGAAAATGTACTCATCAGATTGAGATCTTCTACAGGATCGGCGTTTTTGGTATACCATTTAGTTATCGTATTTTAATCAAAAGCTAATGGTTATTACTGGATTAGCTTGACTCATAGCTATCTTTTCGAATATCAAGAGTGATGTAATTTAAATAACCACCCCACTGTTGTCAGCATTGAAAATGTAACGCCTAAAGAAAATAGTCGCCTATACTAGTTATTTTAGGCATGTTGCCGTTTTAAAAGTTCAACCCAATCCCCCCTTTCATGACCATCTTCACCTCTACCAACATAAATGCAGTTTTCCTGAACTGATATATCTATATCTATCGCCCAAAATTTGGTTTCAATATCACACAAACACATTCTTCTTGACGATAAACGACTATGTAAGGCATCAAAATAACTCAAAGATTACATACCACAAAACTAAAAGCTCTAAATCGACACAAAATATGTAAAATGCAAACTACTTAGTAGCTGGTCACTCAATTAGGACAATCCGGTTATTTTTTAAAAACACTATTTTTTTAAAACATCGATATTAGTTGGGCTTTAGCAAAATAGATTTAAATTTAGAACAAGTTGTCCTAATGATTGAGTGTTCATTTACTGTTTTAACTACAATGTTTTTTAAACATATTTATTTTGATATTTTTTAAGATAACAATGATAAAAGTAAAAATCATACAAAACATAACAACCGATTAATGAGAACAATTAACCGTTATTTAGGCTGAATAATTATGTAAATGTGTAAGTAAAATATGATCTGACAAAACATAATGAGAAGAATATGTTTTAATTCGTTACTTTAAGAAAAATTATTATTGTAAAAATGATGCTCATTACTTAAAAGGCTACACGCGCGAGGATTTTTTTTGCAATTTAATTTTTTATCGACATAGGATACTCTTAATCCCTTTAGTTTTCGAAACGATTAACTGTACAATGATACAAGCCTAATTTGAAATTAGTTTTACTTAAATGTTATAAATGAAAAATCGTTTATCTTTTCTTCAATTTACACTTGCTGTCTTGAAAATTGGCTTTCACAAAATTTATTAAATAAATGTGCTGTCCTTAATGGTTTAATTTTTTTTCATTTGTTTGTAAGATTGTCAAACTACGATAATACAGAAAAATAAAATACAGGGTTATAACGTGAAAACCGATTAATAGAACGTTAAAGTAATCGTAAGTTTAAACAGATAAAAGTTATACATATAGTTATGGTAACATAAAAATAATTATAAATTCTGCATAAACGCAAACATAAAAGAAATAAAGTTAAACAAAAACACTGCATTTGCCAAATAAGGACTAAACAATAAATAATCAAACAAAGTAAAGACGAAATAGCATCAAATTGAATATAGGAAACCAATTGAGTGACTGTATGAGTATCAAAAGATAATTATAATTGCACAATAAATGAATATTAATAGGTTTAAAGGTTTATAACTGTAAATTTCAATAAAAAAATAAAAATAAAAATATTAAAAAATAAAAATATTAAAAAAAAAACCCAAAAAATAACAATTAAATGAATCAAATGAATAATTCGATTTTAATTTGAGTAAATCTGATTTAAGTATATATTTAAACTCGACATTTATGAACATTTTGTGATAATCAATGCGATTTAATCAATGAGATTTTGTTAAGAAAACTATGGCGGAAATAGAACATAAACATGCTTAACGAGTTGAACAAAAACAAAAATATATAGCTTTTAAAAAAACAATCTTTACATAAAATTCAAGACAAGATCAAAAGTAATTGTTAAATCAACAGATAATTGTTATGTATAGAATACACAAAAAAAAAAAAAAAACTACTACTAAAATGTATCACGTAAACTTTCAAAATTCACACACGCAGCATCTCAAAATTAACTGCATTCGTTTGATTTTATTGTTTTCCTTAATTTCTTCAATTTTATATAAAGATTGAAAATGAAAAATGAAACATAATTCTTCTAATGTTAGAACAAAAATAAATTAACAAAACTTTTTAATTTAGCAGAATATTTTCAATCAAAAACGAATTTAACTCGGTTTAACATAAATTAATTAAATTACCAAAGTAAAAAAAAAACATGACACTTATCAAAACATAAAAAAATGAAAAAAAATATTTTTACTCAGCACGTAAATAGGATTTTAAATAATAATAAATTTGATGGGTCAAACAAAATATATAAGAAGATTTTTAGTGGATAAGAGCAAATTGGTCGGTTAACGGTTAATTTAACTACTTTAGGTGTTATTCGAATTAGCTCGAATGACGGAAATATTCGTCACAAAAATATATATTTAATGTCAAAACAATATTTAAAATGGAAATGATGTAAAAAAGACGTTACATAAGTAAAATTTTAACAAATTGGTTGTGTCAGTGAAACAAATACGTTATATTCTTTATTATTTTACCGTTTAATAGCAAATACTTTATAAAGATATTCGAATTTTATTTACCACCATTATATTATTAACCATAATGCAAATTAGGTTAAACTTTTGTTATACAACACAACAAAGACTATATTATAATATTTATGTGAAAAATAGCAACAGAAAGTTAAAATTATCAGTTCTATATAATAGAAATAAATTTGTGTTATTTCATGTTTCTAATTAACAATAAAAAAAATGAGTGGCAAACATCATGAAAAAAATGTTTCTATATAAAAACTAAAATTAAATCAGTCTAAATACCATGAATATTTAATGTAGTTAAATAAAATAAAAAAAAAGATATATGTAATAAAAATTTAAAAAATCATAAAAAAATGACAGCGTAAATCAATTGAGAATTGTATAACCACAACTTTATAATTATGTTTGTATTAAAAAACAATGAGGGAAAAGTCGGAAAACTGTAAAATAAATAATTTTATGGAAGTTCAATTGTTTTAATGTGACAACTTTTTTCTATGTTTAATTTGTAGGTTGGCAGAAGCAACTTTGAATCATCTTTTTTTCTACCCACAGATCTTCACGACCAAAATATATCAATTACGAGTTGATGAGAAAGAATTTATTAAATGATATCATAAGAGTCTATGTAGGCCTCACGCCGCTTTATCAGCATAGTCCACTTCAGCCACTTAGCTTCAATTGAAACGCTGTGCACTTTCAATACGCAGTTGGGACAACAAAGTGTCGCATATCAGTCGCCATTCTCAATAGCGGGATTAATCACAATGTGTGTGCAGCCAGACGCGATTCGTTCAAATCAATTTAATTCAATCACATTCGTTAGACAAAGGCCGCACACATCAGCGTTGAGCGAGGTTCACATATCAGCTCAACGATTGAGGCAGTCAGGCGCCATCGCTCTTCTGGAATTTGGAATCATTTATTTTTGGAACTTTCTATAGCAGCAGGTAATCGCCATTGCAATGATAACCATTATCAGAAGTACTCTCTACTAAGTAAAGCTGTGGAAGATAGCGCAAACGCAATCGTAACCATTCGTTATCAGTATCTTGAATGAATTCACGCGACTTCAGCGACAATTTTATCTTTATAATCTGGGCTAGCCTAATTCCGGTTATGTTTCAATGATTTGTCATTTTTATTTATTCTCGAATAAAAATATCACATTTTAGGTAAATAAAAATTGTAAGCGAGCTCGTAATAATATTAAAACAATTAAATCTCAAGCGCAAAAGAATAATATAATTCAAATTGTTGCAACTCAATTTCAAAACAATAAGTCGAAAAAATCCAATAAAACAATATACCATCCGTGACCGAGGTGGTTAATTGGTTAGTCCTTCTCGGTCTCTTTCTTCTGACATTCGTCAAGCGCGTTGGCGGTGGGTCCGAGTTCGAGTCCCAGCCAGGCTTTATTTTATTTTTTTTTTAGCTGATGGAAATGAAGGCTAAAGCAAGGCCTACTTTTTTCCAACATCTTATTTTTGGAATTTTTTTTTGCGGAAAAGTTTAGAAATGGCTATCTTATTATGGATCTAAAATATGAAATTTTTTGAAAATATTTTTCTCTTTGAAAAATGACAAAAACAGTAAGAATTTTCCCATTTTTTGTACCATCTTCTTGCCAAGAAACTGTTTTAGGAAAAATCTAAAATTTATGTCCTTGAAAGTTCTATTTATTATCTTTAAAATGGCATCATTTATTTTATTTTATTTATTCTGGTATCATAGGAATTGAATATTTAAAAATACCTATTTATATTCTGTGTTTTTTAGCATCTTAGAAAAAATTAAGTTTTTCTTTATCGCTATTGATTTTTTAAAATCCAAATTAAATTTTCTTTTAAGAATAGATTTCCGCTTAATTCTGTAAATAATTTTTGTTTTTATGTTTTTTACTTTTTACACAATTAATTTTAAAAAATCACCTAATTTTAGGAAAAAAATTACTATTTTAAACCCATTTATTTTTCCGAATTAAATGATTTAATTTTTTAATATTATTTTTTTATTGAATGTTGTTTTTTTGTTAACGTTCCCCAAAAAAAAGTTTTTAAAAACAGTTCAAATTCTAGGCTACATCATTTTCCAAAATAGATGCTAAATTTTTTATTATTATTCATTTAACTCAGAAAATATTTAACCGATTTTTGTCAAATTTGTTTTTTTTAAACTGAAAAATAAACCCAAATTCGTGATTAGCCTTAAAAAAAATTATATCCTTAAAAATATTTTTTTGCACTAAAAGACCAAATCAAAGTAATTTTCGGGAAAAAAAATACACGTAAATTGTTGTTGTAATTTTGGTTGATTCTAATTGTATGAATTTAGGAGTATTTTTTTTTTGTTCTCTGGCATATTTTTTTCAATATTTAAAAATTTGTCTTTTTCCTGTTTTGCAATAAATTAAAGTAGCGTTTAATTTTTTTTTATGTGTCAATCAATCTAATTATTGCAATTCTTTTATATTGTCCTTGAACGATAAGAGAATTGTAGATAGTAAGTTAAGTGATGTAATCTATGACAACTGATAACTGCCATTGATTAAGTTGCATAATTGTCGAACATTTTCAATAAATTGGAAGTTCGTATTTGCAACAATATCTTATGTTTGTAGTCAGATGATCTGCGATAAATGTGCGGCACATACGCGCACAACTACAACTTATGACGTCAGCTTACTTAGTTAAAACATAAAAACAATCTTTCGAATGACTCGGCAAATTTTATTTCCACTAACTACATTTAGCTTGGCAATACATACATATATGTATGCATAACTTGTATCTCATCTCATGTGTGAATAAATACACAAATATTGATTCATCATGTGTGGATACTGTAATATCTTATGTATGTCAATACAATTGCCTTTAAAGCAATTAATTTACGGTAAAAATTCTAAAACTGATTTTAAGTTTAAAGGAATCGATTCATATAGTTTTATTAGAAAAATAAGAAATTAATTGCCAAGGAGCTGAAGCCAGATGAACTGACTCAATACCAGCCAAAATGATCTGGCCACGTCTGAATTAGCGCTAGATACAACAA